>PVKP010021108.1:22130-39812 GCA_004027715.1 Plecturocebus donacophilus | reverse complement strand
ACTGAATATTATGCAGCTATAAAACATTATGAATTTGTGTCCTTTATAGGGACATGGATGAATCTGGAAACCATAATTCTCAGCAAACAAGAACAGAAAATCAAACACCACATGTTCTCACTCACAGGTGGGTGTTGAACAATGAGAACACATGGACACAGGGAGGGGAGCATCACACACTGGGGTCTGTTGTGGAGGGCCAAGGGAGGGACTGCAGGGGAGTGGGGAGGTCAGGGAGGGATAACATGGTGAGAAATGCCAGATGTAAGTGACAGGGGGATGGAGGAAGCAAACCACATTGCCATATGTGTACCTATGCAACAATCCTGCATGATCTGCACATGTACCCCAGAACCTAAAGTACATTAAAAAAAAATACTTTTTATAAAAAGTGACTTGGGTTAAGAACTAGTGACCTGCCTTTGTGTATTCCTTTTAAGACTATGGTATATGTATGCTTTTCTTTACCACAGTATGTATTTTTCTTTACCACATTGTGAAGTCTGTGAATACTGGGACTACATTTTTACACTTGCATTCCACAAGGAGCCTATCATAATGCTCAGGCCTATGTATGAAGTAAAAATTATGGCTTCTATTTGGCTCAAATAAGATTGTCTCTTTATCACTGATATTCTAAGTTTCACTTCAAAGTATCTACATGGATTATTTAGTCTCCACAGAACTTGTGCTTCTTGAATCTAAGGAAATGAATTTTATATCAATTCTGAACAATTCTCAGCCATAATCCTTTCATGGCTTTACTTTTCAGACTCTTATGATATATGTAAACAGTTTCCTCATTACATTCTCCATGTTTCTGAACCTTCCTTATACATTTTAAATTTATTCTCTCTCTGCTGTGTTCTAGTAACTTCCTCTGATCAGGTTTCTAATGCACTTTTCTGCTGTCCCTAACCCATCTAACATGTCCAGTAAATTTGTAATGCCACTATGCTTTTAATTTCTAGATTTGTTTGGGGTTCTGAACATCTACCTGTTGCTTCTTTTTTTTTTTGGTAGCATTATATCCTTAGGGTTTTGAATCCTTTTATTTAAATATTTTATTTTGAATATTATTTAACAGCCTCCTTCAGCATGTTACCTAAAGTTCTTGAATCCTGCTGCCACATAATATCTGCTAATTTGTAGACTGTTTCCTCCACTAATTTATAAATTTTATAATTTACAGATTTGAGCTTGTGCTCATGAGGCATTACTTAATAGGAATCCTGTGCAACCAAGGTTGAGAGCATACAGGTTTGTTGCTTCTGCTATATACCATAAAATAAAAGTTTCGGATTCTTTAAAAATATTACTTTCTCATTTTAAACGATTCACAGATTCCATTGGTTATATAAATTTCAATTCCACAGCCAGGCAAGCTGCTAGACCATGAATAGAGATTTGAAAGGGAGCCATCCCTCCACTTCCAGTGAGCTCAGTTACTGACAGATAAATGCTTTCTTGACATTTCCATGCAATGACAGACAAGTTTCTAATTTTCTCTTTTAGTGAGAAAGCAGTCCGTTGAGTCCTGGCATTTTATGTGTGAAAATCCAATACTAGACCTTGCTTCTTGCCCAATAGTGTATGTTAAAACCCAAGATCTATTACAGAGACCATCAACATATGGTCTTATCACTCCTCTACAGTTCTAATACTTTGGTTTTCGATCATTTGGGATTTCTCTCGCTTTCTTGCACGATGAGCCGTGTATTTAAAAGGATGTTTATTAAATTGTTAAGTGAGAAGAGGCAGTATAATACAGAAAATGCTATACAGCAAATACCCCTGGGGTCTGTTCACAGCTTTGTCATACAGTAAATTTGTAACGTAGAACAAACAACTAGATTTTTGAACTAATTCTTCATCTGCAAATAGGAATATCACCTAAAGATTCTCACAAGATTATCATGAGGATCAAATGACATCATGAATTTCAAAACTCCACAAACTAAAAAAGCACCCTATAATCATGGTTATATATTAGTTTTGAATACTAAGAGATTATGATAAATTTTCTTTCCTTTTGCCCAGCAAGATTCTAAACAACCAAAATTACTCTAGTGATTCTTACCAATTCTAAGTGTGCGTATGAAAATGAGAGAGAGAAAGATCTATTTGAGGAGTTGGTAAAAGCTAAGGATTGGTTTCTTATATAGCTACAGACTTTGCATATAATTTCAGAGTATGCTTAGGATCCCTGGAAACAGGGGTGTTAATAAATGAATCTTGCACTGAGAACCTCTGTTCTAGATAAAGAAAGGTAAATTTAGGTGGTAGCTATAAACAACCAAGATAAGAAATATGTACATATACATGATATTGATAATCTTAAGTGTTTAACCTTCAGAAATCTGTAAAAATCCCCAAGCAAAACAACCCAGTAATATGCCAGATCTCTACTTACCTATCTGGATTTATTAGAGATCGTATAGTAATAGCAGCCTTTAAACGCTGCTTGACATCTAGGTAACTAGAAGGCTCATCAAACATGAAACTATGAAAAATTAAAAAGAAAAAAAGCAAATATAATAATTTTGAAACACAAGACATTCTACCTTGTACATTATTTTAAAGCACTGTAGCATCAACAGCTTTTGATTTAACCACAACAAAAATCTCCAATAGTAATGAAAAGTTTAGCTGTAATGGTAAAATTTTCTGTATTCTCTTCAGAAGTATAAGGAAAAACTTACAGAAAGACTTCAAAACAAGTTTGGCAAGGGTCTACCAGGTTAGGCTAATTGACAAATTGGTAACTCCTCAGGAAAAGTATTCTGATATAGTCTCAAGTAGTTTGGAGAGCTTTTCTCTTGAGTTAGCTACATTTAAGCATAGTTTTTTTGGAGGGTATTGCAAGAATTCATAGAATACTTTGTGGAGAAGAGCTAGCCTACACCAGACAACAGGGCAGAAATTTGGAAAAATAAGCAATAAATATCAAGGAGGAGAGACACTAAATGTAGGAAGGAAACTTTCCTCTCTTCCTTCTCAAATGGCATGCCATAGTTATCTAGGATGATTTAAAAGACCTCACGTTTTGCTTCAGGTTATTTAAAAAGCTTGCTAGCCTGGCTGCAGAGCTTAAGTCTTAAAATCTTTTCACATAAAAAGAGGGCTTAAATAATGAACAACTGACTTTATATAAAGAGTTCTGGAACCTATCAGTTATAAACTATCTAAATAAATATTTTCCCCTGTGATTATAACAGGGAAAATGGGTAGTGGACACACAACTGCTTCAACATTTTACCTCAAAATTAGGGCCTTAGATAACATTTCTATGAATTTCTCTCAATACCATTTCTCTATTAGCAGCACTACAACTGAAAACTTTACAATACAAATGAAGATAAAAATTGTAAAGTAACCTACATATCAGCTTTCTGTATGCAAACAACAGCACAAGCAAATCTCTGCAACTCTCCTCCTGAAAGATCTTCAACATTTCGTTCTTTTAGGTGGGTTAAATCTACAAAGAACAGAGGCATTGTGCTCAATGTCATAAATTGTATTTCACCTCTTCCAGTTAAAATGTGTATTGCATGTCATCATTTGAAGTTTAAATACTACTTCAGTTGAAAACTGTTTAAAATAAATTTAACAATTACTAGAGATTTTCCCATTTATTACAGTAATCCACATAAAGATGTACGCTTTCATCACTTAAGTTTGGGGCCTACTAAAATATATACACAAAATAGCCAGGCGCGGTGGCTCACGCCTGTAATCCCAGCTACTCGGGAGGCTGAGGAAGGAGAATTGCTTGAATCCAGGAGGCAGAGATTGCGGTGAGCCCAGATCACGCCATTGCACTCCACCCTGGGTGACAAGAGCGAAATTCTGTCTCAAAAAACAAACAAACAAACAAAACAAAACAAAAACCCCACAAAATAAACACTCACCAAGCTGCTGACATACAATTGCCTGCGTCTTTGTTTCATCTTTTCGGTCCAAAATAGATCCCACTGTCCCCTGCCACAATATACCAAAAACAATTACCACTATTTTCTTTCAATATTAAAAAGAATCACAGAGTAAAACAAGTTTATTTTGATATATCTTTTATACTTCTACCAATATCCATTAAGTTCCCTCTATCAAAAACTGACCTTTGCAGCCTTAGGAATCTGGTCTACATATTGAGGTTTGATGATGGCTTTTAGGTCATCTTCTAGAATCTTGGTAAAGTAATTCTGTAATTCAGATCCACGGAAATAAGTCAAAATCTCTTGCCAGTCAGGAGGATCCTTAAAAAAAAAAATTACAGAATCATGTGATTTTAAATTAATAATACAATGACAAAGAAGATAAATGCTATATGAAATAGAACATATATGCAAATAGAATACTTATGGCTTTTAACTTAAGATTGGAGGTGAACTTAATTAATAAAAGCCTCATTTTCCTATAGCAGCAAAGAAAGAAAACAGAACAGATACTCTATGTTACTCAAAACCCGGTTCCTAGCACCTAGGACATAGGCAGGCATCTAATAAGAGGTTAAGCTGGAAGGAATGTTTCCTCCTCATATTTCCAAAATAAGTGAAAATGTTTTCAGGTATCTAAGAAATCTTTCTGGATACTTAACCAAGGATTCAGAAACGAAATGTGAAATACATATATCATTTATTTGAACAATTAACAGGGTAACATCCCTACTCTGGTAAAGCTCCGTTTTCTAATATCTACAAATAAAAATACCTAACTTAAGAGCATTACACAGTGGCTCCTGAATTTCTTTATGTACTAAAGTTGGAAATTTCCCATTCATGAGTCAAAAGCGTAATCAAACTATTCACTGAAACAAAAACTAATTGAGTTATTTTAAACATAACATTATTGAGACAAATTAAATAGAAACGTGTAATATAGCAGAATTAAACAGAATTCTGCTTTAAATCAAGGCTTAACAACTCAGAATTTTCAGTTAAGTAACATTAACAGATTTTTAGTTAAAAACCACAAAAGACCTTTATTTATACATTTCTCAGTATTATTTCCACAAATAACCTTGAAAATAGGAGTATTCTAAAAATACGCACATCACCCCCCCATCTCATAAAATGACTCATGATATTAATTTTTACAAAGTGATAATACATACATCGTACTTTCCAAGGTTTGGCTTTTGTTTTCCTGCTAAAATTTTTAAAGCGGTTGACTTTCCAATACCATTAGTTCCAACTAATCCCAAAACTTCACCTGGACGAGGGATAGGCAACCTGTTACAAGTATATGAAAATAATAAAACAACTCAGACTTACATAGAAAAAGCCACATAACACCAGAATGATATATTTTAATGCACTTGCACTTTACACACATCCATTAATAAGCTAAGAAACATATGCCAGATATTATTGGCTATTAGAAAAAAAACAGCCAAGATAAACTTACACTGTTAATGGTTAGAAATGCATCAATAAACGACATTACTCCAAGTTTTATTTATTCAGTTTTCAAAGTCCATTCTAAAGTAATATTTCCTTTTTACATGTAAGGCTCAGTTTTAATGTATAAGAAAATGCTTTGGTACAAAATTACATAGCAGGTGCATCCTCACAATGTCTTTCTTTTCTGGCCTGTCATTTACTTACAAGGAGAGAAGTGCCACATCAACCAGAAATATTCCACTTCATTCTCCTTGCTGCAGTAGGCCCCTTAAAGCTGGCAGGTTGAGAAATACCTTTTTATTAGTAAAATCTAGACTCTTAGATTCAAAGTATTAGTGTTCAGCAGATAAAAATCCCAAACTAAGGATTTATTTGTGACTTAATAATACATGTCCAAATTTAAAGTGATACCCTCTGTAGATCTTAAGATTAATGGATAAACAAAATCAAAGGCAAGTTCTCTTAAAACTTATTTTGGGGATAAGGGTACTAGGAACAACAGTGACTCTCAGTTCCAGTTGTATATTAGAATCAACTGGGACTTTTTCAACATACTAAGGTCAAGACCCTATGATGTAATTAAACTGGGCTGAAACCTGGGCATTTGCAGCTTTAAAAAGTCCCACAGATAATTCTAATGTTAGCCAGAATGAACCACAGACATATACAGTATGATTCTGCATGATGTTATAGTATTGTATTTTCCTTTAGTGACTGGTTAATAGCATCTCTCCCCCATTTTTGGATTTCTCTTAAAATCTCTCATGTATTTTACTCTTAACTTGACAGAAGAGGAATCTTGAGGTGAAAACATACCTGTGAAGTTTGAAGGCATTGGCACAATATCGATGTGTGGTTTCTTTTTCCAAGTTGCTTGGTAAATTGACAATTGATAAGGCGCCAAAGGGGCATTTCTGTTAAAGTAAAGAATTTTTGTATTTATTTGCAGACATATACAGATGACTAAAACAGATTAAATGTATTTTTATAAGCAATCTTCTAAACATGAGAAGTTTCATAAAGATGTAAAATGTTGTTTTATTTCCTTTTATTATTCACTTAAAAATAAAAGTTTTGTGAACATTAGAATCACATCAATTATAGCTCTCTCTCGGTATATGTGGGGAAAATCATTCCAGAACTCCCAAGTATAACCAAATTGGCACATACTCAAGTCCTATCGTCAGTCCTGCAGAACATGAGTACAAGAGAGTCAGCCCTTTCTAAAATGGGTTTTGCATCCCATCCTGCAAATACTTTATTTCCAATCTACGTTTGGTTGGGGAAAAAAATGCACATATATGTAGATCTGCACAGTCTGAACCTGTGATTTCAAGGATCAACTGTAACTCAATATTCCCTTTAGTGACTGGCATAATCCTTTACATTTAAACAGTGCTTAATACTCATTAAAAACGTTGTAGAACTTGAGGTTTTCCGTTTGATTTTTTTTAAGACATATTAGATAAGGGAAAGCTATGAGGCAAGTCAACAAAAAAAGTCACCAAATATATGACTTCATATTCTTTCCTAAACAGATGTTCTCCCTCTGTTACTTTCAATTATTCCTGCCCTTACGTGATTTCTGTTCTACTTTGTAAAGCTCTTTGTGGTCATGGATCTTATCCTTTTTTGGGTTATTCCAACCTACCATTGGCTTGCATATTTGCACAGACCAGGGATTAATGTCTTTCCATTATGACTTTTATCTATCCTATATGAAAAACATACATGAATTCTCGGAGTCAATTCACATTAAAAACAAACAAACAAACAAACAAAAAAACCACAAAGGCTTATTCAAACAACATTTGACTATCAGGTGATAATCAAATGAAAAGTCCAAGGAACAAGAGTGGCAAAAACAGGAAGGTCATTTAAGAATGGTAATATGGCTAGAAAAATTTTTCATAACTACAGACATCTACAGAGGTACATTCAAAGATTATAACCTCATATTATTAGAGATCTGCTCAGCAGACATGTTCAATGAGCTCAGGGGACCAATTCAAAGTTTCTGTGTTTAGAGATTCCAGGGAATTTCCTTTTTTTTTTCAAACAGAGTGTCACTCTGTAGCCCAGGCTGGAGTGCAGTGGCGAGATCTCAGCTCACTGCAACCTCTGCCTCCCAGGTTCAATTGATTCTCCTACCTAGGCCTCCTGAGTAGCTAGGACTACAGGCGCCCACCAACAGGTCCAGTTTATTTTTCTATTTTTAGTAGAGACGGGGTTTCACCATCTTGGCCAGGCTGGTCTTGAACTCCTGACCTTGTGATCTGCCTGCCTCAGCCTCCCTAGGGGCTGGGATTACAGGCATAAGCCACCATGCTCGGTGGAATTTCCATTTTATATGTTACAAAATAGAGAACTACTCTTGTTTTCTAATAAAGTAATTTAAACCCTCTAACCAAAACTATTAAGTTTTTACAAAGCATATTTTTATAGTTTATATAATTTTATAATTATATTTTATATCTTACAAAATAATTTTACATATTATTATAAAATATATATTTTCAATAATTTATAATTAAATTTATATAATTTTACAAATTATATTTTATAATTTTTACAAATTGTATCTTTTTATCAGTGGAGTACCATTATCTACTTTTCATAACTGTACATAAAATGCTTACATGCTGCAAGTGATTTAAACTTCTTAAATTCTACAAGGAAAAAAATATCCACTGTTCATATATGAGGTGTATTATAATATCTTAGTGTTCAGGAATTATACATTACTTTCCCAGCTTCAAAGAGAATCACCTCATTAGAATGTTTTCAGTCACTCAAGTGTACATCCAAATTTTAAAATCTAATTTTCTTACAGCAGCAAAGAAAGAAAATAGAATAGATGCTATATTACTCAAAACCAGATTCCTGGCAGCCAGGATAAAGGCAGGCATTTAATAGGAGATTAGTAAATATTTGCTGGAAGGAATGCTTCCTGTTTATATTTTCAAAGCAAGTGAAAATGTCTTCAGGTATCCACAAAATCTTTCTGGATACTTAAACAAGGATTCAGAAACCAACATGAAATATACACATGATTTATTTGAGCAATGGTATGGTACGTGAACTCTGGTGAAGCTCCTTTTTATAAAATCTACAAATAGAAAGATCTAAATTAAGTATGTTGCATATTAGTTCCTACATTCCTTTTATGAACTAAAGTTAGAAATTCACCATTCAGGAGTGAAAAGCCTCATCAAACTATTCCAGGCAACAAAAACTACTAATAATTGAGCTATTTTAAGTGTTATATCATACTATTGGGAAAAATTCAACAGACGCATGTGTAACACAGCAGAAGAAAAACTTAAGAATTAGGTTAAAGTTTAAAATTTTTGGCTGTATGCATTTCTATTTAAAAGGTATGAATTTAATACTTAATACAGACTTGAAAGAAACATGTAATGTGATGGTTAATGTCCTTGTAAAAAAGTGAAAAAAGAGAAATTTTGGTTGGAAATGGCTTTATCAAGTTGAGTATGCAAGAATAACATTTAAAAGGGTGGTTTAATTAATTTAAAAAAGCAACAATATCACTGATATTAGAATACCACTTTCCTAAATTTATATTCTTTATTCATCTGCTTTATATTTTGCCTCATTTTATAGTATAGTATCCAGAATTTTCAGATTTCAGTTTTAGGTTACAAATTTGATCCAGTAAACAAAGTGTTACTTACCTTAATACAGATACCACAACCAATACAAAGAGTTTCAGAAATCCATGCTATTTTGCTTTGGGGTGTAACTTCTATGCATAATTTTCCTAGGTAAAGTAAAAGATACAGTTAAACCATTTCCCCTGATCTTCTAATTTTCTGAACACCGTTATTTAAGCGATGCTTGTTCTAAATTTCCATATAGAAGCATATTTTCAAAAACAAAGGCCACACAAGGAAATACATTTGAGATAATCCCTTAAATCAGTGCTTTGTGGGGACAGACTTCTAATCACTTATATGAATATCTTGGTTAGGCAACAAGGAGATGACTTTAATATCTATTTATTTTATTTAATTTACTACTGGTGAAGAAAATATGCCAGTAAAAATGTGGCAAATCCTGAAATACTTTTCTTTTTAAGTTAACCTAAATTTTAAATTCATAAAACAAAATATGCCTTGAAAATGGTAAGGCAAACCATGAGAAGAATGAACAATTTTGGCTAGATCAGTAAACTCCAAAAAGATATACAGTCATCTAACATACAGGTAAAACTAAACACGGTATTAGGGATAACAGAATTTCTGAACAGCAAAGGAGACAATAACAGACGAGAACTAAAGTTTCTTCTAAGATTCAGTAAGTCTACGCTTCATTAGTACATTTACAATTACTTAACATAGCCCTTAAAGATTACCAATAATTTTTCAATTGAATTGTTGAAAGTTTATCTGATCTTCAGAATATAGCTAAACCTTATGAACACTCATTCTTATTGAGCTCTTTGTTCTTGTTTTTTAAATATGAGTATCCTGTCAAAGTTAATTGTAACCCTTCCCCCATTAAAGTAAGTATAGGATTTTGTAGAATTCAAGATCAGTAAGCTGAACTCTGCTTTGAGTTCACAACCAATATATTTTTAAATACTGATGTATTATTCTATGATTTGGTCTTTCTTTTAAAAATAGGATCCAATACAAGGAATTTAGAACAAACTAGTTTTCTTGCCTTCACAGTTTTATGAAACTAATGGTGAACAAAAACTACATGCCCATAAAGAACTATCAAAAACCAGTTATTTCTTTCATGGGTTTCTTTTATGCTTAAATGATCCACAGAACAGCTTACCCATTCGAACTACAGGACAACTCTTTTTGCATTCCTGTCGACATTTCTTAGGTTTACATTTGTCATGGTTGACAATAGCAATTCTTGTTAATTTGTCTGCCATAACTGTGTGAAAGAATATCCAGCTCTTCTACTAAAGAAAAATTAACAAATTTAATGTAATTAGTTAAGAGAACTAATTCACATGCATGAAAGACTGGAAGACATAAATGATCATTATATGGAGATGAAATGATTATCTGCACAACAAAATAAATTTTAACTAGTAAAAACTGTAAAATAATCTATAATCTAGTAAGGTTGGGAATATCAAATTTTACATATATGCCTTAATCAGAAGATTTATATAAAATTAAAAAATGCCACTTACAATAGCAACAAAAAGAAAATATCTAGGAAGATACTTAACAAGCTATATACACAAGAAAACTTTAAAATAACACTGAATGACATAAATGACCTGAACAAATGACATGCTATCTCAGTTTTGATAAGAACAGTCAATATGACAGATTTCAACCTTTCCTGAATTTATATATTTAATTCAATCTCATGAGGAAAAACAAACAAAAGAACCCTAGGCATGTGGTGGTGTGTACCTGCGGTCCCAGCTATTCCAGAGGCTGAGGTGGGAGGATCACCTGAGTCTAGGTGGCAGAGGTTACAGTGAGCTAAGATCATGCCACTGCACTCCAGCCTGGATGAGAGTGAGACTCTGTCTCAAAAAAACAAACCAACTCAGACAAAGCAAATCTAAAGCTCCAATGGAAAAAGAAGTGTTAATAGCCAGGAAAACTGAAAAACGGTAAGGAGGATGGGGGAAATTCTACAAGCCCTTTCCCCAAACTAAGCATTACTTCATGTCGTGTACATCTGACTATAATGACACTGGTAGAGATGTGAAAAAATTATAATAGCAATGAAATTAAAAGGAGACCAAGTAACTATATGTATACACTATGCTCACTTTTAAAGCTTTTATAAATGTTGATATTTCAGTTTAATCAATTACATAGCATTAAGATCAAAGTGAAGTTAAAAATCTTTTACAATATTGGGCTTAGTGGTTCAGAAATTAATTTCCTTAAAATGGTGATTAAAGTAAAATATTCCAAAAAGTGCATTAATATTTAAGTTTATTTGAATACGTAATGAAGGAATCTGAAGCCAAGACTGTCCATTTAGAAAGACATCATGTTGGCTTTTTCTTATTGTGATACTCAATCCTGATTTTTCTTTTTTTTGTGATACATTGCTTCCCCTTGTAGACATCTTAAGTCTTTTTCATATCCATCAGTATAATTAGGCTTGGAGGGAGATTAAACATCTTGCTCCTTAATACTATCCTAGACTATTATCTCTCCCTCCTCCCTAAAAAGTTTCGCATGTCAACTATCTAAATGCTTTAGTTAGTACTGACCATAAGATCACTCCCTTTCATTCTTTGAAGATTTCAGCCCTCTGCTAACTTTCACACACTCTTCTACAACTGCTGACATAGTTCTTGGTCATTTCAATATGCTAACACATGAACCTCCCGTCACTAACCGCTCTCTTCCAACACCTTACCTTCTATTCTACCATTCATTTTTATATATCTAGCCATTCATTTTTCTGGTTACATCCTAGGTCTTATCATTACTGGTAATTGCAATCCCTCTATAACCACAATTTCAAATACTATATTCTCCAATCACCACTCTTATCTTTTTAGTTCACCCCCTACTACATAACAACCCAACAACCCCAATTCCCCTATTCTCCAAACCTTTCACTATCTCTTGATTCTATAATATTTCCACTGTCCCTCAGCTCTCGGTATTTTTATTTCCCTTCTTACCCAGCTAAAATATTCTCAATCACCATCTTAGTTAAATTCAGCTCTTCACCTTCACACATAGAACTGAAAATGGGTAGGGAGAAAGCCCCACAAAACCTGCTGACTAGTCTCCCTTGAAATTCATCGTCTCAAATGGGCCCTTATGCCAACCAGCAATCACACTATACATATTTACCTAGCTAAGACCATTTGTACACTAGAAGACATTCCATAAGAATGTCTCAACTATTCTCACTCCTGTCTTTAACATCATCAATTATTCTCTCCACGGGCTCATTCTTATCAGCATTCAGGCATTCTATTATCTAACCCCATCATCTTCCATTACTTTATTTCTCCAACTGATTTATATAAAAATAGTGATAAATTGCAGTGGATTTAAGAAAAATGAACATGGATAGAACTGTCAATTAACTGTGTGAACACTTTTAATTCAATTTCTGTATGAATTTCAAGAATCGAGGCAAGGGGATTCCCTACTTCTTTTCAACAGAAAAGTTACCCTCAGTAAAGCTTAGAGAGGAAGGTTATAGTTAACGGGCTCCTGCAAACAAAGAAGGATTAGAGAATATTTCAGATTTGAAGACAAAAACTGTTCAAAATTGACACTAAAACAATGACCTTCAGTGTCATTCTTCCAGCTAAAAGGAAAAAAGGAAGTGAGGCATATTTGGAAGCATTTACAGTCCAAAGCCAAAATAATTGTAATGCTGTGTAAAAGTATTTCAAAGATTGCTGTAACTGATGATCTTTAATATCACATGAAACATTCTAACCTATGCTTATTGTAGTTTATTAGACTTATAAAACACGTATAAGTTATGAGTGGTACAAGGCTCTCATGAACAAAGAGTTTTACGACATTTAGAAGGAACTCTAAATATTGTTTTCTCCCCCTCCCTCCCAACTGTTAAAGGCGCTTCCTAAAAAAACAAAAACAAAACAAAACAAAACAAAAGCTCCCTTTTTTAAAATAGTGAAGAATTAAGTTAAAATAACTAACTAACTAACTAACTCACAAATCTCAAACACCTTCTAGTTAAAATACAAGTCCCGAGCCTTGGTTACACTAACAAAGCATTATTGTCAGGTGTCAGAATACAACGAATATTCTCAGAATACGGGACAAACTACTGCAACATAAATGCCACTATCATAAATGATTAGTTAGCAGTCCTGTTGGGAAAGAGCACAAAAATAAAACATGTTGTTTGGACAATTCTTTCTCTTATAGATTTTACCATCAAAAACAGAAAATAAGCTTATATAGTTAATGGGAGGTGGAAATTCGGCTTTGGCTGTCATTCATTCACAATACGTATTAAATGTCTACAATGTACGAAGCCCTGAAGAGATAATAAAGGTATTCTGAATAAAGACATCAACCTTGATTTCAATGAGTATAAGATACAATAAAGGGAAAAACAAGCGGAGAAAGTGCCGGGTGGTATAAAAGCGTACCAAAAAAGCTATCGGATATTAACTGGGAAATTACTTGGGATAACTCCAGTCATAGCTGCGTACACACTGTTCTGAGAAAAGCAGCGCGACATGTGGGCATCATTTCTATAAAGCCTGGGAGTGGACAGGGAGTATTCGACTTCATGGCGGCAAGATGCCATGACTCATTCACTCACCAAAACGTGGAAGCCACGACTTCCCACAAGCAAATACGCACATGTGACAATATATCCATTTTAGTGTGCTGGACGAGTGTGGGGGTACTAGAGGGTGCTGTAAGTTCTAAGGGTGCCCTCCTCTCCAGCAGGTTTGGCTCCAGGGCAGGAGTGGGGTAAAGAGGGAGTGGAGACCACGGCATCTAGGTCCATTCTCGAAGTCCCGGCGGGCCTGGCAGGCAACAGCGGGGACAGCCAGGTCAGCTGGAGTGGAAGACCGAGGCGCCCCCAAGCTCTCGGCGTCGCCTGCGCTCCGGCAGTTCCAGCTGTCCCACAGGAGCCGCTGCCACGCGCTGCTGCCGTCTCCGCCACCTGAGGCCTAACCAAAGGCTCTCGGAGAACGTCCCTACAGCTTTTCCAGCCTGGCAGATGGCAGCTAACAGCCAAACCTCTCCGGACTATTCACGTACCTGGAGAAAACGATCCCCTTGCGGAGGGGAGCGCAGAGGCCAAATCAGCTCTTGCCTTCACTTTTCAGCCACACAGCGTGTTCTCACGGCCACCGGCCAAAATGGCGGTGCCCAGCAGCCACTCGCGCAACCCATAGGATGTAGTGCGCGCGCGCGACAGAGAGCGAGAGGCGGAACCCTGGAGGTAGGTAGGGCGCGATGACGTCATTGTACTGCGACCCTTGTTCCTCGCCGCTGGGGAAGCCAGGCTGTCCCGGGAAGCTGAGTGGGAGTGGCACGTAGCTGCTGGAGGTCCTGAGAACCTGAGTTTCGGCCAGCAGCCAGGTCTGGAAACTGTAAGTGTGTTGGCTTTTCTCCGACGTGGAGCGTGGTCCTAGCCTAAACAGATGCGTTCTCCTTTCCAGTTTCAATCTTTTTTTACGCTCTCGCTCTCCTCAAGGCCAGTGGGTCGGGAGTGAAGCCTTAGTCATTCTAGCACGCTAGAGGTATCAGTAGGGCCAACAGAGTCTGGTCCCGACACGGCTTGCTGTTGCGCGCTCTCCTGGGCCTCAGCTCCCTCTCAACTGTGTGGTCAGTTCAAGGCCGGAATCCAATCTTCTCTGAGCTCCGTATTTTATCCACTTGGTGGCGTCCAGTCCCAAGTCCGGCAGTTGAATTCTGCCCTGAAGTGGAGATGGCCATTCTTTCTTTGTTTTTTTGGATGATAGGACGTTCAGTTAGTAATAATGGTTGCAGGTTGAATAGTCTCGTCCTAGATCTCACTTAACTTGCAGGCAAATGACAACTAGTTCATGACTGAACCCATTCATCTGTAAGCCTTAGGCCTTGCCAAAGTTTACAGTCCACTGTCTCTGCGATTATTTAGTGAGTATCACGTGCTTGTGTGCTGATTAGACAACAACTTCGGATACATGGGAGGTATCCAGGAAAGGGTATGCAGAAGTATTGCACCTGTTTTGAATAGCAAGTATAATAATGTTCAGCAGCAGTAACTGCGCTACCAAAGCAGTTTTACATATTCTTCACGATCCAATATTGAAGTGTTTTTTCACGTTTGCATAGACTTACTAAAATTAACAAAAACGTGAAAGACGAAGTCAACTTTTTTAGAATGGGCCAGTTACTTCAAAATCTTGAAGTCATTTTCCTGACTTTATCTTCTATGTTAAGACCATATGTAAATGGAACTTTTTAACATTTTTTCTTATTTTTGTTTTTTTGGGACAGAGTTTCGCTCTGTTACCCAGGCTGGAGTTCAGTGGCACGATTTCGGCTTACTGCAACCTCCGGCGCCCCCATCCCCCACCGCAGGTGGTCCTCCCGCCTCAGCCTCCCTGGGACTACAGGTGCGTGCTGCCACACCAGGCTGATTATTTGGTATTTTTTTGTAGAGATAGGGTTTCACCATATTGGCCAGGCTGGTCTTGAACTCCTGGGCTCAAGCAATCCACCTACATTGGCCTCCCAAACTGCTGGGATTACAGGTGTGAGCCACCAGTTTTCGTTTAAGGCTCGGCCTTAAATGAAACTTTTGACAGCTAGAGGGCATGTATCTCTGTATCACTCAATGAATATTTAAAATGAGGAAGTTGGGGGAGGGGAGGAGGCGAGGCGAGGCAGTGGGCAGTGGGATCACACTTGTAATCCCAGCTACTTGGGAGGCTGAGGTGGAAGGATTGCTTGAAGCCAGGTGTTCAGGACCAGCCTGGGCAACATAGCTAGATCGTGTCTCTAAAAAAAAAATTGAATAAATAAAATGAGGATCAATGTTTACATATTCCTAGAATGAGAATATTTCAATCTGACTTGTCTAGGGCTAAAAGTCATTTGAATTTTTAGTCATAGAAGTATATAGAACTGCACAGCATTATATAATTAAAAATCATCAAGTGAACCTCTTTGACAGGAGAGGAAATAAAGCCCAGACCTACTCAAAGTTTAGGTTAATTAAAGGAGATACTGAAGCCAAAACTTTGATTCTGTGTTCTTTTGACTATGATAGCTCACTGCTTTGCATATCTGGTCATATGAAACAAAACCTGAATTCCTAAGATTTTTATTTATTAAAAAATAGGAATGGGGTCTTGCCATGTTGCCCAGGTTGGTCTTGAACTCTTGGGCTCACATGATCCTCCTGTCTCAGCCTCCCAAAGTGTTGGAATTACAGGTGTGAGCCACCATGCCTGGCACCTAAGATTTAAATTACAGTGATTTAATTATATTAACTGCATCTGAGAATAAATGATTAATATCAGGATATATGAATGCCATTAAATTTTTATTGGTAAAAACCTGTCGTAGAAAGATGCTCAGCTCCTGGTATAATGTGTGCATTCTTTTTTCCCACCTAGAATATTTAAAAAAATGACCACACCAAACAAGACACCTCCTGGTGCTGACCCTAAGCAGTTGGAAAGGACTGGAACAGTACGGGAAATTGGGTCGCAAGCAGTTTGGTCACTCTCATCTTGCAAACCAGGTAAAAATGAAAAAGCTGTTGGAAATAGTCACTTGCAGTTTCCTTATACTGTCATCTCCCTTTATCCCTGAGGGATACGTTCCAGGACTCCCAGTAGATGCTTAAAACCATGGATAGTACCAAACCCTTTGTATATCAATACCATGTTTTTTCCTATATGTAAATACCTGTGATAAAGTTTAATTTATAAATTAGGCACAGTAAGAGATTAACAATAATAACAGTAATAAAATAGAACAATTATAACAATAGAATAAGAAAATAATAAAAGTTTTGTGAATGTGATTTCTCTGTCTCTCAAAATATTGTATTGTATCCACCCTTCCTCTTGTGATGATATGAGAGATAAAATGTCTACGTGAAGAGAGGGAGTGAGGTGAATAATATAGGTATTGTGATGTAGTGTTAGGCTACTATTAACCTTCTGACAAGACTTCAGAAGGAGGAGCATCTGCTTCTGGTGATCCTGGATCATCAAGCCTTAATGATGTTGATTAATTGGATGTCAGGAGCAGATGTTGATGACTAATGACCAGGTAGTGTATACAGTGTGGTTATGCTGGACAAAGTTTTATGTCTTGGGTGAGATGAAGCAGGATGGTGAGAAATTCTTCACACTACTCAGTGCACAATTTGAAACTTAACCAATTGTTTATTTCTGGAATTTTCTGTTTAATATTTTGAACCATGATTGACCAAAGGTAACTGAAACTACAGAAAGTGGAACTGCAGATAAAAATACTACTGTACACTGGTCTGATTTTAACATTCCTTTTGTTTAGATGCTTTAATTCTAATGCACTGGAATTTTTTTTTTTTTTTATCATATATGTCTGTCTAGTTTCCTTACTAATCCCTAGTTAGATTTAACTACATATGTCATAAGGTCTCCTCTCTTTTCCTCCCCTATCTCTGCTATGATTCAGTTCTTAGTTAGCTTTTTTTTTTTTGTCTATGTCTCTCAATTGGATAAGTAAGTGCTAACATATACCAAAATAGTTTCCTTTTATTTTTCGTTGGGACAGAATTCTTGAGTGACAGTCCTTTTCTCTCAAAAATTTATGAATGC
>PVKP010021108.1:0-22030 GCA_004027715.1 Plecturocebus donacophilus | reverse complement strand
ACTCAAGGTTAGAAAAATGTCTTATCTTGAGGGACTTTATAATGTCATTCGTTTAGTAGTCATCTTTCTTTCAGAAACTTTTATTATTTACACATTAAAACTCCTATAGCCATCCTCTCAACCAAGCCTCCTCTGTTACCCCTCAAGGTTCCTTTCTTTCTCCTTCGTTGAACACTTTATTGAGGTATAATTTACGTACTATCAAACTCATCCTTTTTAGATGTAGAGCTCTATGAATTTTACAAACATGTCCAGTCATGTAAGCAGCATTATAATCAAATGTATAGCATTGTCATCATTCCACAGAGTTCCCTTATGTCTTCTGTGCCTTTCCAAGTCCCTGACAACTCTGATCTGTTTTGAGTCCCTTTGGTTTCACCTTTCCCAGAATGCCAATATAAATATAATCATACTGTGTGTAGCTTATTGGGTCTACTTCTTTCATGTAGCATAATTCACTTGTGAATTTCGCTGTCGCATATATCTGTAGTTTGTTCTTTTTTACTGTTGATTACTCTTCCACAATACGGGTGTACCAGTTTGTTTATCCATTCACAGATTTGTATTAGCCAGCTTTCAAAATGGTCTCCAGTTATCCTTGCCTTCTGGTATTCATGCCCTTCTGTAGACCTCTTCCAGATTGTGTCAGGATAGGTCTTTGGGACCAGTAGAATATGGCGAAACTGATGGTATATGACTTTTGAGACTAGGTTGTAAAAAACATTCTGTCCATTATTTCTTCAATTATTTATTTTGCCCTATTTCTTCTCTATTATCTTTCTAGGAATCTGGGAATCCAAATATACATACACTAGATCATTTGGTTTTATCCCACAGCTTTTGGATACTCTATTTTTTTTCACTTTTTTTTTTTTAATTTGTGTTTTAGTTTGGGTATTTTTCATTGGCCTAGCTTCAAATCTGCTGTGTTTGCCTTTGGCTTTATTGAATCTACTGATGATTCTGCCTAAGAAATTTTTCATCTGTGGTTTTATATTTTTTATTTGTAGCTCTTCCATTTGACTCTTAGAGTTTTCTTCTCTATTGAAATTTCTATTACACATTTTATCTTTTTACCTTTCTAGGTTTTTTTTTTTCTTTTAACATATTAGTCATAGCTATAGTTATTTAAGATTCCTCTCTGGTAGTTCCAACAATGGGGCATCTCTGGTCTATTCCTGTTTATGATAATTCTGGTTTTCTTTCATTTGTCACTTTTTTTCTGTTGGGTGCCGAATATTATGTGCAGATTAGTAGATACTGAGATGAATAGTATTTATACCTTGAAATGAGCACCTTTTTCTATTATTTATCCTTTATTGTGGGATTTGCATTAGTTAGGAATTGAGGAGAGTTTGGGTTTTGTTTTTGCTATGGTTACCTTCACTGCCTCACAGACTTCAAATTCCTCTAAAGATGCCCTGTGCTTATTGTGGGACCATCGTGCCGGAGACACTTTCTTATTTAATAGTTCTACTCCTGTTTTCCTGTGCTCCAGCACACTTGAGCTTTAAGAGGGTGCCTCTCTCCATGCTCTTGCCCTAGTTCCAGCCGTAGAATAGTGTGTTTTGTTACTCAGTTCAAGGGATGAGATGCAGGGTAGTTCTCTGTTTTTCTTTTTTTTTTTTTGGTGGGGGGAGGACGGGTTTTCTCCAGGTTGATCAGGCTGATCTCGAACTCCTGACCTCAGGTGATCTACCTGCCTCTGCCTCCCAAAGTGCTGAGATTACAGGTGTGAGCCACCATGCCCAGCCAGTTCTCTGTTTTTCTAGTCCAGCAGCAATCTTAGGTAGGCCTATGTGCCTGGCCTTGAGGGTGGGTCATTCTCAGCATTTTGGCACCTCCTGTTCATGACAGCCTTGTATCTCTGGCTGGTCTTTTGTGGAAGACAGTTTTCTCCCTCACTCTGAGAAAGGACTGTTGTTTACCCCTCTCCAAGATAGGGTTTTTTCTTTTACTTATCTTTCAGCAAGGATGGATATGTATTTGTGTCCTTGGGTCAACAGGGTTGATTCTCCTCCTATAGCAGCTTAAGTCCTTTGCTCTATGGGAGAGAACGGTTTGGGAAGGAGGGTAGAACTTCTTGCTTTCTTTCAGTGGTGATCAGTCCCCTCCTCTGTGACTTAGGCTTTTAAGTGTTTTGCCCTCTTCCAATCTTTATGTGCAAAGTGAGGGCCCTTGCAAAAGAGTCTGAGAGTCAGTGTGAATTCACCTTGTGTTTGGGGCTCTCAGTGTTGCTGTACTGTATGCTGGCCTGCATTTGATCTTTGGCAGATTATTAAAGTTATACTTGGTTTCTTCTTATGTTTTTATTTGTTCTCTGTTCCTTCCTCCTATGCCCTACTACAGTTGGGACAATCTGTAATCTTTTTTTTCTTCTCAGAATGGGGGCTGCCTCATTCTTGGATTTCAGGCTGTCTGGTAGGAGTTTGTAGTTTATCCAGTTTTTTTTTGTTGTTGGGATGGAGATGATATTTTTAAATTTTAATTTTAAGTTCTAGTGTACATGTGTAGGATATGCAGGTTCGTGACGTAGGTAAATGTGTGCCATGGTGGCTTGCTGCACCTATCAACTTATCACCTATATTAAGCCAAATGCTCTCCCCCTCACCCCATCCCCCCAAAAGGCCCCAGTGTGTGATGTTCCCCTCCCTGTGTCCATGTGTTATCATTGTTGAGCTCCCACTTATATGGAAGAACAGGTGATTTTCTGTTCCTGTGTTAGTTTGCTGAGGATAATGGCTTCCAGCTCCATTCATGTCCCTGCAAAGGACATTATCTCATTTCTTTTTATGGCTGGATAGTATGCCACGTGTTTACGCTGTTGGTGGAAATGTAAATTAGTTCAACGATTGTGGAAGACAGTGTGGGGAGTCCTCAAAGATCTAGAACCAGAAATACCATTTGACCCAGCAATCCCATTACTGGGTATATACCCAAAGGAATATAAATCATTCTGTTACAAAGATAAATGCACATGTATATTCACATGCAGCACGATTCACAATAGCAAAGATGAGGAATCAACCCAAATGCTCATCAATGATAGACTGAATAAAGAAAATGTGGTACATATATACTATGGAATACTGTGGAGGTGATTTTTCTCCCCAGTTTTTTAAAAGCTTTTCCAACTTTTTTTTAAATTGCTTTGGAATTCCTTAATGTTCATTATCACATCAAATATTCCTGTGAATATGCTTAAATTGAGCAACTTCACTGTTGGATTTAATAGTATAACTTTACCAGTGCCATATTTTGTCAGTAATGAGGTATGAATCAGTGCTAGTTGAACTCCTTTGGTAAAGTTTGCCTTCTTCGGTAAACTAGCATCTGGGTTCCCGAGAGGCCGGCACGTCTGCCGGGGACTCTTGGCCAGCAAGAGAGTCCCAACCTGAATAGGGGAGTGTGTGGAAAAAAGAGAAGACAGGCAAGCGGGGTCTGGAGGACTGAGTAAGCAATGCTTAAACAGCAATGCCTAAACAGCAACTTTATTGTGCACACAGTTAGTATATATATGTTTGTCCTACATCATTAACAGGAACAGATACCATTATCTCATACATGAGAGCAGTACATAAGAACAATAGTAAAATCAGATACATAATTGGGTACAATCAAGTCACGCAGGTGGTGGGGAAACCTATAGTTAAAAGTTACTGACCTATGCAAGGCACTAGAGAGGCAGAAACCCATTATATTTGCGCAGTCACAAGAACAAGCACAGGACCCAATAGTGGGTAAACAAAGTCATAAATCAGATATAGAAACTGAAGACATTGTCTTATCAGACCACATGCAGGCCACATCACAGTCTCACAAAGTTCTTTTTATAATTTCTTTACCTGCAGTTCCTACTTTCCCATAGCTCGACTGCCTCCAATGGGAAACTGTGTCCGGGCTCAAGCTCACCATATGGTGAGACCCAATTCCAAGGGGTCTCACATGGGAACGAACCCCACACTAGCACTGATTCATATCTTATTTCTAACACAATATGGCACCAGTCACTGGTTTGAAGAGAGCAACACATGTCACCAGGTCCCTGAAGATGCCCCACTGCTCTGACATCTTGGAAGTGCAGAAGAGAACAATAGTTATTGCTACTGGAGGAGTGTCAGGATCACTTAAAAAATGTGTTTAGTATGAAATTCATGAAGTTCATTAGTGCAATGTCATACATCTTACTTCATGTGATTTTGAGCTTTCAGTCCATCAGTGAAATATTATATCATAAGCACTTTACATATTAAGAATTACTACTCTTTATAAACAGGAAACTGTATGAGAAAGTGATTGCTCAATCTTTGCTTCTCTAGGGTCAGATATTTATCAGTTTAAGTCAGCAGATAGTTACTGAGATTTATAACTAAAATTTATTAGAGATTGAAAGACAAAAAGACACAGTCCCTACTGTCAAGGACTTCACAATCTGGTGAAGTAGAGCTTTAAACTATTATTACACAGTGTAATTAATAACTTTTATTTAGTGCTTACTAAGAGATAGGTCCTGTTCTAAGAACTTTACATGCATAAAATAACCAGTTATCTCAGTAAAGTTTTCAGAAGTTATATGAAGTTGTACTATTCCTTTTACCATTTTTCAAATGAGGAAACTCTAGTACAGAAAGATTAAGTAATTTGACAAAGAAAGATCACATGATAAGCAGGAAATTCTAGACTTCAGGACAGACTCCACCACGCAGTACTACTTTCCACTAAGTATGGGCTAAGTGTAGAAGTAGCCCAAAGAAGAAAGTGACTTACTTTGCTTGAAAGGATCATGGAAATCTGCATGGAGATGATGATTATTCTGTATGATGAAGCAAGAATAGGATTTCACTAAGGACATAAAAGCAAGGGAAGTGGGATAGTTAGCCAAAAGCAAGGGAAATGGGGCAGTTAGCCCCCCATAGCTGTAGGTTCTAATTGCATGGATTCAACTAACTGAAGATTGGAAATAGTTGGAAAAAACATACACAAAATAACAATACAACAACAAATATAACACAAATAGAAAAACAACATGGTGCAACTTTTTACATATTTACATTATATTAGATATTATAAGTAATCTAGAGATGATTTAAAATGTACAAGAGGAGGCATTTTAAATAAGGGACTTGAGCATCAGTGGATTTTGGTATCCACAGAGGTCCTGGTACCAATCCTCCTTGGATGCCAAGGGATGATAGTATGTGCAGAGGTATACAGCTTAAACAAAACATGGCTTATTCAATGAATTTCATGTAGTAAATGAGACTAGAACCTAGGGAAATGGCATATGTGAAGTTATGTAGTTAGGTAGAAGCCTGATTATAGAGAACTTTATTCAATTGTTTATACTTTACTGTATAGATAATATGAGCAATTGAAAAGGTAAGTAAGAGTAAAACAGTCAGTGTTTGTTCATATTTGAGAATTGTGGAGGATGGATTGAAGTGAGGCAAGATTAAAGCTAAAAAGGAGGCGGGGCATGGTGGTTCACGCCTGTAATCCCAGCACTTTGGGAAGCTGAGGTGCGCGGATCACGAAGTCAGGAGTTGGAGACCAGCCTGACCAACATGATGAAACCCCGTCTTTACTACAAATACAAAAAAATTAGCTGGACGTGGTGGTGCATGCCTGTAATCCCAGCTACTCAGGAGGCTGAGGCAGGAGAATTGCTTGAACCTGGGAGGTGAAGGTTGCAGTGAGCCGAGATTGCACCACCGCATTCCAGCTTGGGCAACAGAGTGAGACTCTGTCTCAAGAAAAAAAAAATGGTAAAAATGAAATCAGTTAGGAGACATACAGTGTAAGTCAGATAAGAATTGCTATAAAGGAGAGTTGTAAGAAATTTTCAAAATGTTAGTATCAGCCTTTGGGAGATACAGATTTATTTGCCAGCTACAAGATGGTAGGTGGCACATGGTTTTGCAAAACTATTTTTGTATCTTTGGAAATAATGGTTCAATATTTCACTAAGATTAAAGTTGGAATGTGTTTAGTAGATTCAGCTT
This sequence comes from Plecturocebus donacophilus, assembly GCA_004027715.1. Lineage (NCBI taxonomy): Eukaryota > Metazoa > Chordata > Mammalia > Primates > Pitheciidae > Plecturocebus > Plecturocebus donacophilus. Next base: position 16,028 of record PVKP010021108.1, on the reverse strand, counting down.
GGTTGAACACACACCACAAAACAGTCTTACAGTTCAGCACAATTGTTAGTCTCTGCCTAAGAGACTGGACAAACAAAAGAATGGATTTATTTATGACTGTTACCATGTAATAGAGTCTTTAAAATAATTTAATCATTTCATAAGCACTAAATTTACCAAATGTTGAAAAACAAATTTAGGGGAAAAATAGGTACATCTGCTATGTTTAATACTGTATTTGATACAAATAAGGGATTCAGTATGGCTGTATTTTGTGAACATCTTACAGGACTTATATGCTATTTGTTCCCTGTTTTTATGAAGACATTGAGTTAATTTTTAGAAGGATAATGGGATGTGGTAAATTCTGTTTTTCTTAAAATAAAAACTCACTGAATTTTTTTTTAAGTTCATGCTATAACTGACAATTATGGCCTTTGAGTTAAAAGGTTTCTGAGTTGAATAGTGATTTTTGATTTGTGGAAAATAAGACGGCAATATAATAGAAAGTAACTTTGAGTGGGAGGCTACTTTAAATTGTGGGATTATGGAAGACCTCCTTTTTCTTTTTTCTTTTTTTTCTTTTTTGAGACAGAGTCTAGCTCTGTCACCCAGGCTGGAGTGTAGTGGCGCTGTCTCTGCTCATTGCAACCTCCACCTCCTAGGTTCAAGTGATTCTTCTGCCTCAGCCTCTCGAGTAGCTGGGACTACAGGCATGCACCACCACACCAGGCTAATTTTTGTATTTTTAATAGAGACGGGGTTTCACCATATTGGCCAGGTTGGTCTCAAACTCCTGACCTTGTGATCTGCCTGCCTTGGCTTCCCAAAGTGCTGAGATAACAGGCGGGAACCACCATGCCCAGCGGAAGCCTCTTTTATAAGTGAAATTTACACAAAGACATGAATGTTAAGAAGAATTCATTGTACAAAGATTTCAGAGAACTTTCTTGACACTGGGAAGTTAGTTCCAAGGCTCTAAGTTCGTTGATTTGGCATTTTAGAGGTTCAGAAAGAAGGCTCTAGGGGCTGGAGAGTAGTGAGTAAGGAGGAGAAATGGTAGATTAGATTGGAAATGTAATTAGACATGGGCCAGATTACATGAACTTGTGTAGACCCTGAAAAAGAGTTTTAATCTTAAGTACAAAGGGAAACCAATGGAGGTGTTAAGTAGGAGAGGAAGATGATCTGATACAGAATTTTAAAAAGATCACTGTGGCCACTATGGATAATGGTTGGTAGTGGCATAATGGTGGAGACCAGTGGAGGAAATGATATTACGATAATTTATGTTAGAGATGATGTTGATTTGGGCCAGGATTAAGAGCTGTTGATATGGAAAGAAATGATGGCTTTGGGATATATTTTTAGAGCTGGAATAATTATGATTCAGTGAAGGAAAACAGTGACCTTTCTGGCAGAACAACTCATACTGTTTCCTGAGTTGAGAAAGAAGGAGGGAGGGGAGGGAGTAAGTAGATTTTGGGTTGAAAAATAAATAATTCGATTTATATATGTTATTTTTGAGATACCTAATTATTATTCTAGTTGAAGTGTTTAGTAAGCAATTGACTATAGAAGCTGGGAGCTCTGCTTAAAGTTCTGGGTTGGAGATATAATTTGAAGGGCATCAGTGTGCCGATGTTATTCTAAGGCAACTGGACTAACTCACCTAGGGAGAGAATGTATTTAGAGAAAAGAATAAAGCTTTGGGACACTTCAAGATGAAAAGATCTGGCAGAACAGAGGAAGAGGTGTCAACAAAGGATACTAAGAAGTGGCTAGTGAACTAAGAGGACAACCAAGAGAGTGGGAAATCATGGATAGAAGCCAAGAGGAAACAAGTGTTTCAAGAAGTTAGTTAATTCTTCATTTCTCTTTTATTTTTATTTTTAGAGTTGGAGTCTCGCTCTGTCTCCCAGGATGTGCAGTGGTGTGATCTCAGCTCACTGCAACCTCCATCTCCTGGGTTCAGGCAATTCTCCTGCCTCAGCCTCCCAGGTAGCTAAGATTACAGGCGTGTACTGTTACACCTGGCTAATTTTTTGTATTTTTAGTAGAGACAGGGTTTCACCGTGTTGGCCAGGCTGTTCTCAAACTCTTAATCTCAAGTGATGTGCCCACCTCAGCCTCCCAAAATGCTGGTATTGCAGGCATGAGCCACTGTGCCTGGCCTCATCTCTTATTATTGCATTCATACATCATATTATAATTTATCTGCTTAAATCTATCAGTGCTGTCCATTAGAAATTAGTGCACCATGCAATGAGGGAACCACTAGCTTTATGCAAGTATTGAACACTTGAAATGTTAATACTGTTACTGAGGAACCAAATTTTTAATTTTACTTAGTTTTTCTTAGTTTAAATGTTTATAGCTACAGCATAGGTCTAGTGCATGTTGTAGATAAACTTCTTTACAGAGACCATTTGTTATCTATCTTTAGGTCTTCATAGTTAAGACATTCACCTCAGTTAAAATAGCCCCCTAGTAGAGCCTGAGGAGGTTGAGGCTGCAGTGAGCTATATTCCAGCCAGCGTAACAGAGCAAGACCCTGTCTCAGAAAAAAAAAAAAAAAAAGCCCTCTAACAAATGTGAAAGTAGTTGTGTTAATAGATATGCTTGAGGCTGGACGTGGTGGCTCATGCCTGTAATCTCAGCACTTTGGGAGGCCAAGGCAGGTGGATCACCTGAGATTGGGAGTTCGAGACCAGCCTGACCAACATGGAGAAACCCTGTCTCTCCTAAAAATATAAAATTAGCCTGGCCTGGTGGCACGCGTCTGTAATCCCAGGTACTCGGAAGGCTGAGGCAGGAGAATTGCTGGAACCTGGGAGGTGGAGGTTGCAGTGAGCTGAGATCGTGCCATTGAACTCCAGCCTGGGCAACAAGAGCAAAATTCATCTCAAAAAAAAAGATAGATAGATATGCTTGAAGGAAAAGTGGCTGTTTTATTCATAAAGGCAGTCTAAGCTGGGCTGCTCAAATATATCTCTAGTGGTGTTACATTAGTAGTCTGCACTAATGCTGCTTAACAAACAACCCTAATTTCTCAGTGGCATGATCAGCCAAATTTACTTTTTGCTTTGGCGATGGCTTGGCTTTAGGCTGTGAGCTGGGTTCAGGTCTGCTCCATTTGTCCAGGCATATTCTGTTAGTGGAGTTCAGAACATTCAGAAGACCATGCCAGACGTTGCAAGCACATTTTCACCTCTGCTTGTGTCACAGTATATTGACTGAAATAAGTCATGATTTAACCCCAATATAACTGGAGTGCAGAATCATATCCCTCCCATGGAGAGTGGGGAAGGAAGCATCAATATTTACCAAACAGTAACGGTAACCACAGATGAATACTGATTTTCTTTTCTTTAGGGAAGTTCTCACCAGGAGATTCTTTTGTCCTCCAGGGGATAAAGTCTGGAGATATTTTTGATTGCTGTGATTACTGGGGACATAGGGGTGGGGAGAGTTGGGGGAGTGTTTCTATTGGCATATAGTGGGTAGAACCCAGGGATATTGCTAAATACCTTTCAATGCACAGGACAACCTCCGTACCGAAGAATTATTCAGTCCCAAATATCAGTAATCCCATGATTGGGAAACCTTGCCTTAGAACAGTAATTCTAACATTTTAGCATGCATCAGAATCACCTAGAGGATTTATTAAAACACAAACTCTCAAAAGGGCTAAGCTCTCAAAGTGTCTAATGTTATGTCTGGAATTCCTAACAAGTTCTCAGGTAATAATGATGCTTCTGGTCCAGGGATGACACTGTAAGAACTGCTGCATTAGAGAACCAGTACATCATATAAGAGTTTTTTTCTGTGTAATAGTGTTATTTCTGTGCTTATTCCTGATAAATGTTAAAGCAGATATCATAGATATGTCTCTGTTTTAGTTCTTTTGTTTAAATTAAAACAATTCAGGGCTGGACATGGTGGCTCATGCCTGTAATCCCAACACTGGGAGACTGAGGTGGGTGGATCACTTGAAGTCAGGAGTTTGAGACCAGCCTGTCCAACATGGTGAAACCCCATCTGTATTAAAAATAAAAAAAAATTAGCTGGATGTGGTGGCAGGCACCATAATCCCAGCTACTCTGGGGAAAGCTGAAGCAAGTCTTCACTCTTGTGACTTTCATATTTAGACATCTTTTGAAGCCCTATCCTCTGTAAAGGTGAGCTTTAGCTACCTGCAGTAGTCACTTCTGGGAATTGCTTGAACCCAGGAGGTGGAGGTTGCAGTGAGCTGAGATCATGCCACTGCACTGCAGCCTGGGTGACAGAGCAAGACTGTCTCAAAAAAAATAAAAGAAAAAAAATTCAGATGCAATGCTGAGTGGGAAGCTTTGGAAAAGAGGTTGAGACATGGCCTTGGCACATAAGCAGATGTTTGTAAGAGTTCTGTTTGTAAGGCATATTGAGGAAGTGAAAGTTGGTAATCATATTTGGTATTCCAGACCTAAAGATTTAGACTAATCAGTTCTTTAAGATAATAGACCTGCTTGGTTATACTGTGAAACTTTCTAAGCAATATCTTAGAGGCAAATTTTATTTATTTATTTATTATTTTATTTTATTTTTTGAGGTGGAGTCTTACGCTGTCACCCAGGCTGGAGTGCAGTCTTGACTCACTGCAACCTCCACCCCACCCCTACCCCCAACCTGGCTCCACCCCGGATTCAAGCAATTCTCCTGTCTCAGCCTCCCGAGTAGGGTGGGATTACAGGTGCCTGCCACCGTGCCCAGCTAATTTCTGTATTTTTAGTAGAGACAGGGTTTCACCATGTTGGCCAGGTTGGTCTTGAACTCCTGACCTCATGATCCACCAGCCTTGGCCTCCCAAAGTGCTGGGATTACAGGTGTAAGCCACCAGCCTAACCAAGACAAATTTTAAATGATCAGTTTTGAATTATAGGACGTCTCTTAGTCTGAATAATTATTCTGATTTTTGTTTATTTATTTTTTTGCATTTTAAGAACAAATCCTATTTTATGAACCTCTTTGAGCTCACTTTGAGCTCATACATAATAAAGTTGTGGAATGAAGGAGAAAAAAACCTAGCTAAAGTAGCTAAAATAAAATTAGTGGAAAAAAACCCTTTTAATCAACAGAACACTAAACTAGAGGTTTTAAGGAAGAATCATGTGATTTAGTTATCCTTTATTAGGGAAGTCATAAACTAGTACTAAAAAGAAAGAGATTTAAGACCTAGAACTCTTTATATTGGTGGTAAAACAGGGTTTTTGGGGTTTCTTTCTTTTTTTTTTTTGGTTGGGTTCTTGCTCTGTTGCCCAGACTAGAGTGCAGTGGTGCGGTCATTGCTCACTGCAGCCTCGAACTCCAGGATTCAGGTGATCCCCCTGCCTCAGCCACCCGAGTGCCATCACACGTGGCTAAGAATTTTTTATTTTTTTGTAGAGACAGTGTCTCACTCTGTTGCACAGGCTGGTAAAACAGCTTTTTATCTTGTAACTTGCATAACTCAATATTCTGGATTAGCTTTAGCAATATTGTGTAAAGAAAGAATGAAGCATGATTTGAAGCATCACTGTCCAATAGAACATGTAATATGAAATACATGTACAAGTTTCATGTGAAATTTAGATTTTCTAGTAGCTATGTAAAAGGGTTAAAAAAGGTGAAATTAATTGCAATAATATATTTTAATCTTATATAACTAGACTATTATTATTAATGAAGTATTTTACATTTTGTACTAAGCTTCAAACTAGTGTGTATTTTACACTTACAGCACATCTTAATTTGGACTTGTTATATTTCAAGTAGCCACGTGGCTAGTGAGTACCATATTTTAAGAGTTACAGAACAAGTAATAGCCCAATTTTTACATTTTGTCAATGTATATGGCCCAGGATGGCTTTGAATGTGGACCAAATGCATAAACTTTCTTAAAACATTATGTTTTTTTTTTTAGCTCATCAGCTATTGTTAGTATTAGTGTATTTTATGTGGGGCCCAAGACAGTTCTTCTTCCAGTGTGGCCCAGGGAAGCCAAAAGATTAGATGCCCCTGATCTATGTGATCTGGCTCCTTTCATATGTCTGGCTCATTTCCTGTTTCACACCAGTGTATAGCCTTAGCTCTCAAAGGACCCACTGTTGTTTTCCATATATGCCATTTTTCTTGATTCTTGCCATTGTATGCTTACCTCTTTGCTGAATGCCCTTTAACTTTACCATTGTACCTCTTTATCTAGCTAACTAGTACTTTGAAAATCAATGCAAAAATAATTTTCTCTGGATAAACTTCTTTGATCTACTAGTATGCACAATAAAGGTAGCGGATGCAAATTTAAGATACGAATCCAATCATGTTTGGATTACATGGAACAGACAGAGTGTTAATAATATTGATAATAGTGACTGGGTGTGGTGGCACATGCCTGTGGTCAAGCTAACAGGATGGCTGAAGTGGAAGGATTGCATAAACCCAGCAGGTCATGGCTGCAGTGAGCTATGACGGTGCCGCTGCATTCCAGCCTGTGTGTCAGAGCAAGACCCTGTCTCAAAAAAAAAGATCTGTAATAGTAAAAGCGTTATAAATAATTGAAAGACCAGTTTATTGAAAATATAGGAGGATATGAATAAGCATGAAATATAAATAATAAATGTGAAATACAATTTTTTATCTGTAATGTGAGTAAATATTTAAAAGATTAACTGCATTTTAACATGGGTACAGAGGAGTGCTATCCAACAGAACTGTAACACAAACCACCTATGAAATTTAACATTATCTAGCAATCACATTAAAAAAGTAAAAAAAAAACAAAGTGCAATTATTTTATTTGTCTCAATATGTTCAGAAGATTTCACAATGTAATCAATATAAAAACCTTAAATATATATTTAAACTTTTAGTCATGCAAAGTCATCAAAATCTAGTATATTAATTTCAAAACATATCAACTTTTACTAGCCATGGAGAGGAAATATTCTTTTTTTTTTTCCTTTATATATATATTTTATTGCACTTTAGGTTCTAGGGTACATGTGCAAAACATGCAGGATTGTTGCAGAGGTACATGGCAATGTGGTTTGCTGCCTCCATCCCCCTGTCACCTATATCTGGCATTTCTCCCCATGATATCCCTCCCCAACGTCCCCACCCCCCACTGTCCCTACCCTATTCCCACCCAACAGACCCCAGTGTGTGATGCTCCCCTCATTGTGTCTGTGTGTTCTCATTGTTCAACACCTGCCTATGAGTGAGAACATGCGGTGTTTGTTTTTCTGTTTTTGTGTCAGTTTGCTGAAAATGATGGTTTCCAGATTCATCCATGTCCCTACAAAGGATATGAACTCATCGTTTTTCTATGGCTGCATCGTATTCTATGGTGTTTATGTGCCACATTTTCCTTGTCTAGTCTATCAATGATGGTCATTTGGATTGGTTCCAGGTCTTTGCTATTGTAAATAGTGCCACAGTGAACATACCTGTGCATGAGTCTTTATAATAGAATGATTTATAATCCTTTGGATATATACCCAGTAATGGGACTGCTGGGTCAAATGGAATTTCTATTTCTAGGTCCTTGAGGAATCACCACACTGTCTTGGTTGAACTAATTTACACTCCCACTAACAGTGTAAAAGTGTTCCTGTTTCTCCACATCCTCTCCAGCATCTGTTGTCTCCAGATTTTTTAATGATCGCCATTCTAACTGGCATGAGATGGTATCTCAATGTGGTTTTGATTTGCATATCTCTAATAATCAGTGATGATGAGCATTTTGTCATACGTTTGTTAGCCTTATAAATGTCTTCTTTTTAAAAGTGTCTGTTCATGTCCTTTGCCCACTTTTGAATGGGCTTGTTTGTTTTTTTCTTGTAAATCTGTTTTAGTTCTTTGTAGATTCTGGATATTAGCCCTTTGTCAGATGGGTAGATTGCCAAAATTTTTTTCCCATTCGGTTGGTTGCTGGTTCACTCTAATGATTGTTTCTTTTGCTGTATAGAAGCTCTGAAGTTCAATTAGATCCCATTTGTCTATTTTGGCTTTTGTTGCCAATGCTTTTGGTATTTTAGTCATGAAGTCCTTGCCTATGCCTATGTCCCGAATGGTTTTGTTTAGGTTTTCTCCTAGAGTTTTTATGGCATTAGGTCTTATGTTTAAGTCTTTAATCCATCCAGAGTTAATTTTAGTGTAAGGTGTCAGGAAGGGGTCCAGTTTCTGCTTTCTGCACATGGCTAGCCAGTTTCCCCAACACCATTTATTAAACAGGGAATCCTTTCCCCATTGCTTTTGTGAGGTTTGTCAAAGATCAGATGGTTGTAGATGTGTGGTGTTGCCTCTGGGACCTCTGTTCTGTTCCATTGGTCTGTATCTCTGTTTTGGTACAGTACCATGCTGTTTTGATTACTGTAGCCTTATAGTATAGTTTGAAGTCTAGGTAGCATGATGCCTCCAGCTTTGTTCTTTTTGCTTGGAATTGACTTGGCTATGCAGGCTCTCTTTTGGTTCTATATGAAGTTTAAGGTGGTTTTTTCCAGTTCTGTGAAGAGGGTCATAGGTAGCTTGATGGGGAGAGCGTTGAATCTATAAATTAATTTGGGCAGTTGGCCATTTTCACAATATAGATTCTTCCTAACCATGAGCATGGAATGTTTTTCCAACTGTTTGTGTTCTCTCTTATTTCCTTGAGCAGTGGTTTGTAGTTCTCCTTGAAGAGGTCCTTTACATCCTTTGTTAGTTGTATTCCTAGGTATTTTATTCTCTTTGTAGCAATTGTGAATGGCAGTTCATTCTTGATTTGACTCTCTTTAACTCTGTTATTGGTGTATAGGAATGCTTGTGATTTTTGCACACTGATTTTGTATCCTGAGACTTTGCTAAAGTTGCTTATCAGTTTCAGGAGGTTTGGGGCTGAGACAGTGGGGTCTTCTAAATACCCAATTGTGTCGTCTGCAAATAGAGACAGTTTGACTTCCTCCTTTTCTAATTGAATACCCTTTATTTCTTTTTCTTGCCTGATTGCTCTGGCTAGAACTTCCAATACTCTATTGAATAGGAGTTGTGAGAGAGGGCATCCTTGTCTAGTGGCAGATTTCAATGGATATGCTTCTGGTTTTTGCCTGTTTAGTGTGGTATTGGCTGTGGGTTTGTCATAAATAGCTTTTATTATTTTGAGATAGGTTCCATCAATACCTAGTTTATTGAGAGTTTTTAGCATAAAGGGCTGTTGAATTTTGTCAAAGGCCTTCTCTGCATCTATTGAGATAATCATGTGGTTTTTGTCTTTGGTTCTGTTTATGTGGTGAATTACGTTTATAGACTTGTGTATGTTGAACCAGCCTTGCATCCCCGGGATGAAGCCTGCTTGATTGTGATGGCTAAGCTGTTTAATGTGCTGTTGCGATCAGTTTGCCAGTATTTTATTGAAGATTTTTGCATATGTGTTCATCATGGATATTGGCCTGAAGTTTTCTTTTCTTGTTGAGTCTCTGCCGAGTTTTGGTATCAGGATGATGTTGGTCTCATAAAATGATTTGGGAAGGATTCCCTCTTTTTGGATTGTTTGGAATACTTTTAGAAGGAGTGGTACCAGCTCCTCCTTGTATGTCTGGTAGAATTTGGCTCTGAACACTTGTGGACCTGGGCTTTTTTTGGTTGGTAGGCTATTAATTGCAGCCTCAACTTCACCCCTTGTTAGTGGTCTATTCAGGGTTTTGACTTCTTCCTGGTTTAGGCTTGGGAAGGTGCAGGTGTCCAGGAATTTATCCATTTCTTCCAGGTTTACTGGTTTATATGCATAGAGTTGTTTGTAGTAATCTCTGATGGTAGTTTGTATTTCTGTGGAATCAGTGGTGATATTCCCTTTATCGTTTTTTTATTGCATCTATTTGATTCTTCTCTCTTTTCTTTTTTATTAATCTGGCTAGCGGTCTGTCTATTTTGTTGATCTTTTCAAAAAAAACAGCTTCTAGATTTATTGATTTTTTTGAAGGGTTTTTTGTGTCTCTGTCTCCTTCAGTTCTGCTCTCATCTTAGTTATTTCTTGTCTTCTGCTAGCTTTTGAGTTTTTTTATCTTGCTCCTCTAGCTATTTCAATTTTGATGATAGAGTGTCAATTTTAGATCTTTCCTTGCTTCTCATGTGGGCATTTATTGCTATAAATTTTCCTCTAGACACTGCTTTAAATGTGTCCCAGAGATTCTCATAAGTTGTGTCTTTTTTCTCGTTGGTTTTGAAGAACATCTTTATTTCTGTCTTCATTTCATTGTTTATCCAGTCAACATTCAGGAGCCAGTTGTTCAGTTTCCATGAAGTTGTGCGATTCTGAGTCAGTTTCTTAATCCTGAGTTCTAATTTGACTGCACTGTGTTCTGAGAGATTGTTTGAACATGATTTCCGTTTTTTTGCATTGGCTGAGGAGTGATTTACTTCCAATTATGTGGTCAGTTTTAGAGTAGGTGTGACGTGGTGCTGAGAAGAATGTATATTCTGTGGATTTAGAGTGGAGAGTCCTGTAGATGTCTATTACATTTGCTTGGTCCAGATCTGAGTTCAAGTCCTGGATATCCTTCTTAATTTTCTGCCTTGTTGATCTGTCTAATATTGACAGTGGAGTGTTGTAGTTTCCCACTGTTATTGTGTGGGAGTCTAAGTCTCTTTGTAGGTCATTAAGAACTTGCTCTGTGTAGCTGGGTGCTCCTGTATTGGGTGTGTATTTATTTAGGATCATTAGCCCTTCTTGTTGCATTGATCCTTTTACCATTATGTAATGCCCTTCTTTGTCTCTTTTGATCTTTCTTGGTTTAAAGTCTATTTTATCAGAGACTAGGATTGCTACTCCTGCTTTTTTGTGCTCTCCATTTGCTTGGTAAATCTTCCTCCATCCAGTATCTTGAGCCTATGTGTGTTCTTGCATGTGAGATGGGTGTCCTGAATACAACACACTGATGGTTTTTGACTTTTTATCCAATTTGCCTGTCTGTGTCTTTTGATTGGGGCATTTAGCCCATTTACATTTAAGGTTAATATTGTTATGTGTGAATTTCATTCTGCCATTTTGATGCTAACTGGTTGTTTTGCCCATAGTTGACACAGTTTCTTGATTGTATAGGTGATCTTTCCCTTTTAGTACGTTTTTGGAGTGGCTGCTACTGGTTGTTCCTTTCTATGTTTAGTGCTTCTTTTAGAAGCTCTTGTAAGGCAGACCTGGTGGTGACAAAGTCTCTCAGCAATTGCTTGTTCGTAAAGGATTTTATTTCTCCTTGGTTTATGAAGCTTAGTTTGGCTGGATATGAAATTTAGGTTGCAAGTTATTTTCTTTAAGGATGTTGAATATTGGCCCCCACTCTCTTCTGGCTTGTAGGGTTTCTGCTGAGAGATCTGCCGTGAGTCTGATGGGCTTCCCTTTGTGGGAAGCCTCTCTGGCTTCCCTTAGCATTTTTTCCTGATTTCAACCCTGGTGAATCTGACAATTATTTGTCAGATTCAAATTTTTTCCTGATTTCAACCTGGTGAATCTGACAAATACGTGCCTTGGGGTTGCTCTTCTTGAAGAATATCTTTGTGGTGTTCTCTGTATTTCCTGGACTTGAATATTGGCCTGCTTTGCTGGGTTGGGGAAGTTCTCCTGGATAATATCCTGAGGAGTGTTTTCCAGCCTGGATTCTTTCTCTCCATCACATTTAGGTACACCTATCAAAGGTAGATTAGGTGTTTTTACATAATCCCATATTTCTTAGAGGCTTTGTTCATTTCTTTTCACTCTTTTTTCCTCTTTTCTTACCTTCTCATTTTATTTTATTGAGTTGATCTTCAGTCTTTGATATCCTCTCTTCTCCTTGGTCGATTTGGCTTTTCCAAGTTGTGTATGCTTCATGAAGTTCTCTTCTTATGTTTTTCAGCTCCATTAAGTCATTTATATTCTTCTCTGAGCTGTTTATTCTTGATAGCATTTCATCAAACCTTTTTTCAAGGTTCTTAGTTTCTTTGCATTGGGTTAGAACATATTCTTTTAGCTCAGAGAAGTTTGTTATTACCCACCTTCTGAAGCCTGTTTCTGTCAATTCATCAGACTCATTCTCCATCCAGCTTTGTTCCTTTGCTGGAGATGAGTTGTGATCCCTTGGAGGAGGAGAGGCATTCTGGTTTGGGGTGTTTTCATCCTTTTTGCACTGGTTTCTTCTTGCTTTGTGGATTTATCTACCTGTGGTTTTTGTAGTTGGTGACTTTCAGATGGGATCTCTGAGTGACGTCCTTTTTGTTGATGATGAAGTTATTTCTTTCTGTTTTTTAGTTTTCCTTCTAATAGTCAGGCCCCTCTGCTGTAGGACTGCTGGAGGTCCACTCCAGACCCTTGTTGCCTGGGGATCACCAGCAGAGGCTGCAGATCAGTAAGGGTTGCTGTTGGTTTCTTCTTCTGTTATCTTTGTCCCAGAAGGATACCCGCCAGATGTCAGCCTGAGCTCTCCTTTATGAAGTGACTTTTGGATATATGGGGGTCAGGGAGGTGCTTGAGGAGACAGTCTGTCCCTTATAGGAGCTCAAGTGCTGAGCTGTGAGCTCCCATTGTTCTATTCAGAGCTCCTCAGCAGGTACGTTTAAGTCTGTTGCAGTGGAACTCATGACCACCTTTTTTTACAGATGCTCTCTCCTGGGAGGATGTGGCTTTATTTATAAGTTCCTGACATGCTGCTGCCTTTTTTCCAAGAATCCCTGCCTAGCAAGGTGGTAGCCTATTCACTGTCTGCTAGCAGAGGCATTGCTGAGCTGCTGTGGGCTCTGCCCAGTTGCTGTGTGAACTTCTTTGGGTTTTGTTTATAGAGGTATAGTTAGAACTGCCTTGGTAATGGCAGTCTGCCTCAGCAATGGCGGACTGGATTGGTAGTGGCAGACTGCCTCGGTAGTGGTAGACTGCCTTGTTAGTGGCAGATGCCCTTCCCCCAACAAAGCTGGACCATCCTGGGTCCAGCTGTGCTTGCTGTGAAACTCTCAATCCATAGTGTTTCAGATTGCTGGTCTTTGTGGGGGTGGGACCTGCCAAGCCAGATCACCTGGCTCCCTGTCTCAGCCCCCTTTGTTTTTGTTGAATGGGTTGCTCTGTCTCCCAGGCGTTCCAGGCGCCAGTTGAAATGGCCACCCAGATTTCTGTGAGTTTTTGTTCAGAGACCCACTGCATCAGCTGAAGCAGCCATGCTGGAAACTCGTGGTGCTTTTCAGCCTGGGAATCTCCTGGTCTGTGGGCAGTAATAACTCATTTGGAAATGCAGTGTTCACTCACCCTCTGCACTGTTCTTGCTGGGAACTGCGCTCCAGAGCTGCTCCTATTCGGCCATCTTGGATTCTCCTAACTGGCAGTAGATATTCTTTTACATTTTTGGTGAGGAAACGTTTTAGAGGACAGTTTGTCAATATTTATCAAATTAAAGATTCAAATGACCCATGATTCTATTCCTAGAAATCTATTCTCTAGAAATAACATATATTTAAAGATTATAGACAGACAGGTATTTATTGCAGTATTGTGTGTAATAGCAAAACATTGGAAACAGCCTAAATGTTCTGTAGGGGTATGGTTAAATAATTATAATATTTCCAGACAGTGGTATACTATACAATCTTACAAACTATGGAAGCTGTTTATGTTGAGTTATGTGAGTTAATAATATTAGATTGTTTGACATGTATAAAATGTATAGAATGTGCCTGGCACATAGTTAATGTGATATCAGTGTTTGCTATTATTATTGTTAACTTACTGATGTGGAATGAATATTCATATGGAAAAAAATCTCCAGATATGTTAAGTAAAAATAAAAAACAGCAACATGCAGAGCTATTTATTGTATGCTATCATTTGTGTAAAGAAAGGAGAAAGAATAGAATACATATCTGACTGCTTTTATATGCATATAGTATCTGTGAAAGAGCATGCAATAAACTGAAAACATTAATGGTATTTGGAGAGGGGAATGAGATGGATAGTGACTTTTCACTGTGTTCTTTTCTGTTCCTTTTGGATTTGTTCCATAATAAATATATTACTTAGTGAAAAATTGAAATGTAAGTTAAACTTATTTCTCTTATAGAAAAGTCTATATTTTACTATTAAATCAGGTTCATTTCTAGCATTAGTGTGAATTATTATGGTTTTAATCAGGAATAAAACACAGGATAGTACAACTCCAATTATCTAGAATGGCTGGAGAATATGGAATTGCGGGTAAATTTAATTTTGATTAATCAGAATTTTAATCAGAAGCATTTGGTTTCAAAATATATATGCCTTTTGAAAATATTTCTGAGCTGTCTTTCTACTTGTCTCAGTAAGTATGACATATTAAATATGTAATAAAGTATGGCACTTTATTACAAAGTGTTTATTTTTGAGGATTTTGTAGGATTGGGGCTTATTCTTACTATTAGTTTATAAAAAGTTTAAGAAACTGAGTTTGAATACATATATACTTTAAAATATATCCTAGAAAATGTTTTTTTAAAAGGTGACAACAAAAAAACTTGATCCTAATATAGGCTTTGTATTTGCAAGTGATATTTCTCTAAGATTTGAGCTCTGAATAAAAGGGTAGAATTCTGGTTAATTTAAATTTCACAGCTGGGTGTGATGGCTTATACCTGTAATCCCAGCACTTTGGGGTTCTGAGGCAGGAGGATACCTTGAGGCTGGGAGTTTGAGGCCAGCCTGGGCAACACAGCAAGACCCTGTCTCTACAAAAATAAATAAATAAATAAATTTAGCATTTCTGGCCATTCTTTTTCTCAAAATTTCTGGACAAATACATATGTTAATTTTATGTTTTGCATATATAGTTCTTTCTTTTTCACAGGCATTTATTAACACTTTTGGTGTTTTTAGGATTTGGAGTGGATCAGTTACGAGATGACAATCTAGAAACTTATTGGCAATCAGATGGTTCCCAGCCTCATTTAGTGAACATTCAGTTCAGGTAATACATTTTCAAATTTTTCAACTACTGTAGGTTATAAACAGACAAAGAAATCTATTTACATAAAAATGAAAGAAATACAGAAATTGCAATGAAATACACTTACCTTTTTAAACTCTGAAGTCTTAGGGATTATTTTTCTGTTCAGTTGTTAGCATTTTAAGTTTACTCTGTCTTATTTTTTATGAATTTTCTTATGGTATGTTGCATAGTTCCTTTTATATAGATGTTTGTCAAATATACCTTTTAATATAATTTATTTTTTGAAGGTGCTTTGAGAAAAATATTATTTGCTTATGACCCAATACAATGCCTTAATGTATCGTATTAAGTAAACCTGGAATGATGATGGTTAAGTTTTTTAGCAATGGAATGTTCATATAACTTTTCAAATTTTTACTTTTATTTGAAAAAAGTTTTTTTTTAACTTAGAACTTCTAAGGTCATTTTCCTTTTTGAAAATGCTCTTTTGAGGGGAAAACAAAACAGCCACATTTGTCAGTGATTTAAATTTACTTATCAAATTTTTAAAATTTTAAATAGAGACAAGGTCTCACTTTGTTGGCCAGGCTGGTCTCAAACTCCTGGCCTCAAGAATTCCTCCCACTTCAGCCTCCCAAAATGCTGGGGTTCCAGGCATGAACTACTGGACCTGGCTGAATTTACTGACGTAGTTGGAAACCAGTTAACTTGGCTATCTTGTTCTATTTATACCATCTATTGTAACACTCTATAGCATTGTATTTTTAGTTATTTGTTTTTTTATCGTCCTGGAATACAAATCAGGAAACTTTCAACAAGCCAGATAGTAAGTATTTTAGATTTTGTGGACCATCTGATCTGTTTTGCAGCTACAGTGCTCAGTTCCACTGTTATAGCACAAAGACAGCCCTACACAGTGCATAAATGACAGAATTAAATCTAATTAATGATAAAATTAAATATAATTAAATTTTCTCTTACAAAAGCAGATGTTAGGCAGGATTTATTTATTTTCCTTCTGACTTTTATTTTCGCTTAAGGGAGTACATGTGCAGGTTTGTTACATGGGTAAGTTGCATTTCGCTGGGATTTGGTGTAGAAATTATTTCGTCACTCAGGTAG
>PVKP010021107.1:0-39710 GCA_004027715.1 Plecturocebus donacophilus | reverse complement strand
GCTCCCCAGGCGGGCAATGCAGCCTTGAATAGTGCCCCCATCCAGTTCTCAGACACAGGCAATGATGTCCTGGATATCACACCCCCCACCCACTGGGGGCAAAGTAACACCTGATAGCACCCGCAACCCATCCCTCACCGCTGGCGGTGTTGCACCCCATAGTGCTGCCACCCCATCCCCAACAAGGGCATTGCAGCACCTGAGAGCTCCTCCAACTCACCTCCCACCTAAGGCAGTACATCCCGGATACTGCCCACAAAATGCCCCACTGCTGCTGGCAGTACTGCTTGGGTCAGGCCCCATCCCACCCCTGAGCAATGGGCAGCACACCCCAGGAAAAGGCCTCCAACCCTCTCCCCTCCGTGGGCAGTGGTGCCTCAAATAAGCCCCCTAACCAGCCCCCCCAACACCTGCAGTGACACCCTGGATAAGGCCCACTGCCCACGGCAGGGCACCCCCAAGCCCTCCCCCATGCCTCAAGCTGTGCGGGCCAGGATGGCAAAACTATCCCCTCATCTTTTAACCTTTTTACCTGCTCTGGCATCTCCATCACTGCCACCAACCGCAACTGCGAGGCGAGCTGATCCTGCAGGCTCCAGCCTTCAGCATGGGTGGCGGGCCGCGGGCGGACGGTGGGCGGGTGAGCGGGCAGCGGCTGGCGGCTCCTCCTTCTTCTCCAAGTGAGCTCGGAGGAGGTCTGCACGCTCACCCGAAGAGTCTGAAATGACGAGACTTCTGCTTGGCAACCTTTATATATGGCATTCCTAGACTACATGTTCTGATTGGATGGGAGCAAACTTCAAGGTCTACTCTAATTGGGCTTTATTTGTATGTTCTGACTGGTTAGCCTAAGACTTGTTCTCATCCAATCAGAACATGAAAATAAAGCCCAATTAGAGTAGACCTACAGGTTTTCTGTCATCCAATAAGAACACACAGTTCAGTAACTTCATTTGCATAGACACCATATATAAAGGCTGCGAAGCGGGAGCCTCGCCATTTCAGACTATTGGGTAAGTGTGCTGACCTCCTCCGAGCTGGCTTGGAGAAGAAGGGGGAGCTGGCGGCCGATGCCCGCCCGCCGCCTGCGCTGGAGGCTGGAGCCTGCAGGATCGGCTCACCTCGCTGTTGGCGGTTGTTGGCGCTGATGGAGATGCCAGAGCAGGTAAAAAGATGGTGGGATATGTTCACCATCCTGGCCTGCACAGCTTGAGGCATGGGGGAGGGCTTGGAGGTGCCCTGCCGCGGGCAGTGGGCACCATCCAGGGTGTCACTGCTGGTGTTTGGGGGGCTGATTGGAGGTGTTATGTGAGGCACCACTGCCCGCAGAGAGGAGAGGGTTGGGGGCCATTTCCTGGGGTGTGCTAGCCATTGCTCGGGGATGGGATGGGGCCTGTCTCAAGCAGTACTGCCAGCAGCAGTTGGGCCTTTTGTGGGCACTATGTGGGGATGTACTGCCCTAGGTGGGGGGTGAGTTGGAGGAGCTATCAGGTGTTGTAATGCCCTTGTCAGGGATGGGTTGATGGCACTATGGGGTGCAATACTCCCAGTGTTGTTAAAGCCCTTTTATGTGATGTTTGAGGAGGGTGACGGGCGGTGTGTGCATGCTTAATGGCCTTGTTTCAATCAAGCTCTCTATTCTTGATTTACTGCTCAATCCACGTTGGGTCTTTAAACTTCATAAAGACTATCATGTGATTTTCTAATTTAGAAAATGTAGCCCATTTCTCTCACCTCATTGACTGCACCTTGACGTAACGTTTTTATGATAATACTTTGGCTTACTATACAATCTTTAAGGAGTTTGCTGAAGATGGCGGTATACAGGCTGAGGGCAAGAGGTGGTAAGGTTTATCGGGGTTTATCGATTATAGAACAGGCTCCTCTAGAAGGACGTAAAGCACCGCCAGGTCCTTTTGAGTTTCAAGATGTTGCTTGTAGTGTTCTGGTGAATAATTTTGTTTAGTTAAGTTATTGAGGTTTCGGGCTAAGCATATTGGGGTATCTAATCCCAGTTTGTACCTTAGCTATAGTGTATTCAGGATATTAAAGCCACTTTTGTAGAATATTTTACCATAACTGGGGTTTTCTACAACTTAGTTACAGGTTAGCTTTACTGGAGATACAATCTTAAACACTCTTTACGCCGGACTCTATTAACTTGAGTCAATCATATGGCCGCGGTGGCTGGCACGAAATTGACTGACTCTATTGGTCAGTGTAACTTAGTTAAATTTCATTTATTGCTAAAAGTTTGTCACTGCTGTCTCCCTTGGGGGCATGGCTAAGCAAAGTGTTTTGAGCTGCATATGCAGCTTGATTTGATACTCGCTCTTCCTGTTCTGGTAATCTAGAGGGCATTCTCACAGGGTTGTGGATGCTTGCATGTGTAATCTCACTGAGAGCTAATAGAAAGGCTAGGAACAAACCTATGTGTTTATGGGGTGTTAGTTACTCATCTAGACATTTTCAGTGTCTTGCTTTGGATATTAAGCAACATTAACTTGGTAAATACTTGCATATGTATAGGCAGTAGGGTTGAATAAGTTAGTGTCTAACTTACTGAAATATTAGTACTAATATCCTTTCTGAAGGGCATAATTCTGAGTGTGCAGGGAGAAATCACAAGTAGTAGCGATACTAATTAGAATATGTAATATTATTGAAGTGGACGTGTTTGCTGCTAAGAAAATCCCTATGTAAATGGAAATATGCCAGTAGGGGGATGTCTCTTTGTAGTGGTTGCCTCAGAGAATGCAGGTTGTGTCTGGGTTTATGGGTTTATTTTTAGCAACTGGGGTGCAGTATATCTGGGTTGGTGGGTGGAGAAATTTAGGTGTAAGCACTGACTATTTATTACGTCCTGTGATCATTGACTGAGTAACACCTTAGTAGCTGGATGGGGGGCCAAGACATTCAGTTTAGGTGCAATGATAGCATAAGGCCTGGTGCAAGCACATTCAGTTACTGCAGCAAGGGGGTTGGAGGGATTCAGCCTACCGGCAATGCTGAGGATTACATACCTTTATTGATGAGGGCGCATCCTGCTCCTGTGACCAGATTAAGAGGGTGATAGCGCCACACCATCATGATGTCTTATTTAAGGGGAACGTATGTGCGGTCTTAGTAGTATGGCCCTGAGATAGGAACCAAATGCCAGATATAGTTTCAGTATAACCAAGCCCTGTCTATATGGGCCCAGAGCGAGAAGAGTGGCAAATGTGGGTGGGTTGCTCGTTTCATGGAGGATGGTAGATTGAGACCAACTGTAAGGGGGGATATTTGTGTTGGAGAAGACTGTAGAATTGTGATGTGCTATGTTTGATCAATCAGACAATGTACAAATGTACTATCAATTGGGTCATGTGCTAATGATACTCGTGTGGTCTGATGTTTGCATGTACAGGCTAGGTTTGGGATATGCTATGATCCATTTGAAGTGATAGTTCCTGATTGTAAGCATGTTGTGTGACTGTTGTCATGTGCATCTTATGGTTGATGTGCTATGTATGATCAAGCATTTGTAGTACTATGTATTATTCATGGGGCCAAGCATTAATGCACTAAGTACATAGCAGGGAGAAAGGGTAGCAAGTTATATGTACTTGCATGTTACTTGAAAGAAGTGCCTTCAAAAAGAAGAAAGGTAATGGCAGTAACAGTGCTGGGAATAGTTTAAGATTAGAACTTCAGCTTTGGGTGTTGATGGTGGAATGAAGTGTTCTTTCCCTGAGGTTGTCCTGGGGAGTGAGCACCCTCCATTTCCGGTTTACAAGACCAGGGTATTAAGTTACACTACAAGGATGCTTATTATTTTAGTAATTTGTTTTCAATTAGGGAAGAGAGAGGGATAAGGGTAATAATGATAAAAAATATATAATGAATGAAGTTTGGCCAATGGCTACAAAGGGGTGCTCGACTGGTTGGCCTCCAATTCATGTCAGTGTAAGAAAGACAGCTACTAAAGTTCAGAATAGGCTTTGACTAATTGACCAGAATGCTGTGCTTTGTTGTTTGGATATGTGTGTTACAGGGATAATTATTAGAACTAGGTTGGAGAGTATGAGGGCTAGAATGCCTCCTAATTTGTTGAGGATAGATTGTAGAATTGCATATGCAAATAGAAAATATCACTCTGGTTTGATGTGAGGAGGAGTATTGAGGGGATTGGATAGAGTATAATTGTCTGGGTCAGTTAAAAGGTTGGGTGTAAACAAGGTTAGGCCTACTGGGAGCAGGAGGAGGAAAGTTGGCCCCAGGATGTCTTTAGTTGTATAGTAGGGGTGAAATGTAACTTTATCAGGGTTGGATGTTAATCCTGATGGGTTATTTGAACCTGTGTCATGCAGAAACAGAAGGTGAATAGCTGCAAGGGCTGCAATAATAAAAGGTAAAATGAAGTGAAAAGTAAAAAATTGTGTGAGGGTGGCCTTATCTACTGAGAAGCCACCTCAAATTCATTGCACTAGGTCAGATCTGATATAGGGGATGACTGACAGTAGGTTTGTAATTACTGTGGCTCCTCAGAATGATATTTGGCCTCATGGGAGTATGTAGCCTATAAATGCTGTGGCTATGGATGCCAGTAGTAAGATAATACCGACATTTCAGGTCTTCAGAAATAGAAAAGATCCATAATATAGGCCCCGTCCAATGTGAAAGAAGAGGCAGATAAAGAATACGGAGGCACCATTGGCGTGTAGGTAGCGAATTATTCAACTGTAGTTTACATTTTGTGCAATATGGGCTACTGGGGATAAAGCAGGGGAAGTGTCTAGTGTGTAGTGCATGACTAGGAATAAGCCTGTGGTGATTAGGCAGATGCCGAGGAGTGAGCCGAAGTTCCATCAGGATGAGATATTGGATGGTGTGGGGAGATTGATGAACGAGCTATTAATGATTTCTGTTAGTGGATGTGTTTTGCGAGGAATGGTCATTAGAATTCTTATAGTTGAAATACAACAATGGTTTTTCATCTCATTGGTCATGGTTATAATCCATGTGGGAATAATGACATATGCTTTATTTTCATTAAGTATTATTTTAGTAATGGGATTTATAGGGTTTTCTTCTAAGCCTTCACCTATTTATGGTGGTCTAGTATTAATTTTTAGTGGTGCTGTAGGTTGTGTGATTACATTATATTTTGGTGGGCCTTATATGGGACTTACGGTCTTTTAAATTTATTTAGGTGGAATGATGGTCGTTTTTGGTTATACTGCGGCAATAGCAATTGATGAATACCCTGAGTCATGGCTATCAAGTATGGATATTTTAGGGACCATATTTTTAGGTTTAATTATAGAGTTTACTATGGTATTTTTGTTGAGTGTTGACCCTATTAAGATGGTGGAGGGTGTTTCTGTCAGTCTTAATTATAAGACTGTGGCGAGCTGAATAATTGATGAGGGTGAGGGGCCACGGTTAATTCATGAGGCCCCTACGGCTGCTGCTGCTCTGTATAATTATGGGGTTTGAGTTGTTTTAGTTACTTGCTGGGCGTTGTTCATGGGTATGCATATTGCGATTGAGATTACTTGGGGCAAGGGTTAAATAGCTAAAAGTAATGCACGTGTTGGTGGAATAAAGAAAGATAAAAAATAAAGTTTAATTAGGCCTTTTTGGGTTGATGTTGTTGTGGAAATTGAAACTTGAGTTTGTGCTGTTATTTTTGGCATGGACTTTTGTAATCAGAGCATATCTAGTAGTATGGAGGTGAGGTTTTGGCTTGTGGTTAAGCTCGATTGGGGGTTTAAGCGATGAGCAGTGATTGAGTAAAAGCCTAGTATGTTAGAGAAGTAATAAGTTTTTACTGGGGTGCTTAATTTTATATTGTTAGTTATCAGGTTAAGCTCTATATCTATAAGAAGCCCTAAAATAGTTATGCCTAGAGCTGCCAGTTTAAGATAATATGGTATAGTTATTTGAGGGTGTAAAGTGGGAGGAACGCAATTAGAAATAAGAAACCCAGCGAAAATACTACCTACTGCTAGGTGATTAATTGGGTTTATTAATAAGGGGTTATTTTCATTAATTATAATGAGGTTTGTAAGTTTTCGGTGTCTTGTTAAAGAAAATAATGTGGATGCTGTATATGGCCGATAGGGAAGTGGCCGCAAGAGTAATTATTAGGGCTCAGGCGTTGGTACATGATGTGTTGGTGGTTTCGATGATTAGGTCTTTTGAGTAGAAGCCTGTGAGGAAGGGTATACCCATAAGTGCAAGGCTGCCAATAATGAGGGAGGAGGCAGTAAAGGATAGAGTTTTATATAGGCTCCCTGTCTTTCAAATGTCTTGCTCATTATTGAGACTGTGAATAATAGATCCTGCTGATAAAAATAGTATAGCTTTAACGAAGGTGATGGTACAGATATGAAGAAAGGCTAGATATGGTTGATTAATGCTGAGTGTCACTATTATAAGACCAAGTTGGCTTGAGGTTGAAAAGGCTACAATCTCTTTTATATCATTTTGTGTCAGGGCACAGATTGCTGTGACTAAGGTGGCAGTAGCTCCAAGGGATAGCATAAGTGTTTACATAGGCAAGTTGTCTTCAAATAAGGGGTGAAACCTGATAATTAGAAAGATTCCTGCAACAACCACGGTGCTGGAGTGGAATAGTGCTGAGACTGGGGTGGGTCCTTCTATAGTGGAGAGTAGTCATGGGTGGGGGCCAAATTGGGCTGATTTCCCCATAGCAGCTAGGAGAAGCCTTGCTAGGGGGAAGGAGCTCGGGGTAGAGTCAAGGATAAATATTTGTTGAAAATCTCCTGAGTTGGAATATAGAAAGAATCATGCTATTGCTAAGATAAAACCGATATCGCCAATACGATTATACAGAATTGCTTGTAGGGCAGCTGTATTAGCATCTGTTCGACTGTGCCATCAGCTAATTAAGAGGAAAGATATAATGCCTATTCTTTCTCATCCAATGAAAAGTTGGAATAGGTTATTAGCGGTAATTAGAATTAGTATTGTAACGAGGAAAATAAGTAGGTACTTGAGGAATGGTTGATGTTTGGGTCTGAACTTATATATCATATTGAGAACTCTACAATTGATCAGGTGGCAACTAATGCTATGGGAATAAATATTGTGGAAAAGAAATCTAGTTTGAAGCTTAAGGATAATTTCATAGTTTTAATTGTTGTTCAATGTCAGTTTGAGACTATATATTCTAGCTAAGTAATAGAGGAGTGTAATAAGTAATGGAAGAGATCCTGCTAATGTATAGAATAGGAAGTATGAGCCTGTGTTGAGGCCTTCTGGTTGATACCCTAAGCGGGTAATAATAATTAAAGTAGGAATCAAAGTGGTTTCAATAAGATATAAAATAGAATTAGTTCTGTGGCTGTAAATGTTATGATTAGGGAGATTTGTAAGAGAATTAGTATTGAGATGTATAATTTTTTTGTGGGGGGGTTGTTGTAGAGGTGCTGTTGGGTTACTAAAAGTATCAGGGGTAATAATCAGCCTGTTAGGGTAAGAAGAGGGGATGTTAGTGGGTCTGAGAAGAAAATCAATAATAAGTGGCATGAATTATTTGGTACATATAGGGGTAGAAGGGATATCCAGGTTATTATGTTAATTCATATTGTATAATTATTTGAAAGCCATATTATTGGGAGAAGCATGGTTGTTGGTAGAATAATTTTTAGCATTGAAGTAGGTTTTAAATTTTGCACGTAGTCTAGGCCATATAGGTTGGAGATTAAAATTAGTAGGGCTGGGCCTACTGCAGCTTTGCATGCAGCAAGTACTAGGAGGGTAATAGGCATCATAAATATTAATGTTAGATGTATATTTAAGGTTATGAGTGTAGCTAAGATAAATAGTGATAATATCATGCCTTCCAAGCATAGTAGAGATGATATTAGGTGGGATCGATAAATTAATAGCCCTAGTAGGGATATGGAGTATGCTAGTGCTGTATTGATATAGATGAAAGGCATTTGGTAAATATGATTTATCATAATCTAATGAGTCAAAATAATTTGTTTTACTTAAACTATTTATCAATTCAACTCAATCCAACCCCTTTTGAGTCCATTCGTAAGCTAACCCAATTACTAGAATAACAATTAGGACAAGAATTATATTGGTTGTTAGCATTAAGTTATTTGTTTGAGTTGCCCGTGGTAGGGGTAGTAGTAGGGTAATTTATAGGTCAAATAGAAGAAATGTAATAGCGACTAAGAAAAATTTTATGGAAAAAGGCAGGTGGGCGGAGGTTGTAGGGTCAAATCCACATTTATAGGGATTATACTTTTCTGTGTAAGTGTTCAGTTGCGAGAGTCAAAATGTGACGGTAATTAGTAATAGAGCTAGGAGAATATTAGTAGTTAGGGTTAGTGCTAGGTTGATTACTCTCTTTTGGGCTTGTCGAGACTTACTGGTTGGAAGTCAGTGGTACTATTTATACTAAGAGAGTAAGATCCTCATCAGTAGATAGAAATATAGAGGAATAGTCATACTACATCTGCGAAGTGTCAGTACCATGTGGTGGCTTCAAAGCCAAAGTAGTGGTTGGATGTAAAGTGGTCTGTTTGTAGGCGAAAATAACATGTGGTGAGAAATGTGGTCCTAATAATAACGTAGAGGCCATGAAAACCTGTGGCCATAAAAAATGTAGAGCCATAGATTCCATCAGAAATAGTAAAGGAAGCTTCAGAATATTGACATTTGTAAATAGGTAAAGTAAACACCTAGTGCAATAGTTATAGATAATGCTTGAGCTGATTCTTCTTGGTCGGGTTCTATCAGGCTATGGTGTGCTCAAGTAATTGTTCCTCCTGATGCAAGTAGGACAGCTGTATTTAGGAGTGGTACTTCTATAGGATTAAGGGGGAAAATACCTGTTGGAGGTCAATGTCCTCCTGTTTGTGGGGTTGGGGCTAAGCTAGAGTAATAAAATGCTCAGAAGAAGCTGGCAAAAAAAGAAAATGTCTGAAATAATAAATACAATTATTCTGTATTGGAGGCCTTTTTGAACAGGCAGAGTATGGTGGCCTTGGTATGTGCCTTCTCGGATGACATCATGTCATCATTGAAATATTGTTATTGTGCTGGCTAGTAGTCCTGCAGCAAGGAGAAGAGTGTAGTAGAAATGAAACCATATAATTAGGCCAGAAGTTAATAGAAAGGTGGAAAGGGCTCCTGTTAGTGGTCAGGGACTTGGGTTAACTATGTGGTAAGCATGTGTTTGGTGAGTCATTAGGAGTTGTCATGTAAGTAGAGGCTTACTAAAAGTGTAAAGACATAGGCTTGAATTAGGGCCATGCCTAATTCTAGGGTAATTAGTAGAATAATAACAATGATGGTAATTATAGAAGAGGAGAGGTAGATAGTAGAGTTAGTGTAGTATCTCCAAGTAGATGTATCAGTAGGTGACCTGCCGTGATGTTAGCTGTCAATTGTGCGGCTAGTGCTATTGGTTGAATAAAGAGACTAATTGTTTCAATGATAACTTATATAGGGATAAGTGGGATGGGTGTTCCTTGGGGTAAGAACTGGGCTAGAGATGATTTTGTTTTAAATCGAAATCCTATAAGCACAGTGGCTGCTCACAGGGGAATTGCTATGCTGATATTTATTGATAGTTGGGTAGTTGGTGTAAATGCATAGGGTGTAAGTCTGAGGAGGTTATTGAGAGCAATAAAGGTAATTATGGCTAGGAATATAAGGGATCAAGTTCGTCCTTTAGCGCTGTGATTTATTATTATTTGCTTCATTGTGAGTTGAATTAATCATTGTTGGAGGGAGGAAAGTCGGTTATTGATTAGGTTATTGGAAGGCATTATTAATAAGGCAGGAAATAAAATAACTAATGTTACTAGGGGGATTCCTAAGATTATTGGGATATTGAATGAGGCAAATAGATTTTGGTTGATTTTAGTTTTCAGGTTGTTTTGTTTTTGTGTTTTAATAAATTTTGAGAATGAGGTGGTGTGGAAGGTAGAATTCAATATTTTTAGTTGAATAACATAAAATAGGGCTGCAACTATTGATAGAATCACCATTGGTCATGGTGAGATGTCTAGTTGAGGTATTCACTGTAGAGAGGAAATTCTCTGTCTTCAACTTAAAAGGTTAATGCTTAATAGCTTTACAGTTATACAGTATATAGATATGAGGCTCAGACTTCAAAGTCTTGGAAATAGATGAATTCTAGGATGATGGATATAAAGCTATGGTTTGATCTGCAAATTTCTGAGCATTGTCTGTAGAATAGGCCTGGTCTCATAGAGTCCACTATGGCTTGGTTTAAGCATCTGGGAATTGTGTCTGCTTTAACACGTAGTGATGGGACAGCTCATGAGTGCAACACGTCTTGTGATGAAATTAGCATACGGATATCTGCTTCTATTGGCAAGGTTGTTTGGTTGTCTACCTCAAGAAGTCAGAATTCACCGGGCTCGAGAAAGTATGTTAGGTATAATATAAGAGTCAAAGGCCAAATCCTCATAGTCTGAGTATTTGTAGCTTCAGTATCATTGGTGACCAATTGCTTTGAGGGTTAAGTAGGGTTTATTAAATTTGTCTGTTATGTAAAGGATGTGTAGAGATGGCAGGGCAATCCTGGTGAGAATAATGGCAAGTAGAATGGTTCAGATCATTTAGATCTCTTGAGCACTTATGGTGCTGGTATGAGTTAATTTTGTAGTAAGTATTAGGGAAATAACATATAGGACTAGCGAGCTAATTAGAAAAATAATTATGAGGGCATGATCATGAAAAGCAATAAGTTCCTCTATAATGAGGGATGTAGCATTTTGTAAGCCTAATTGGGCTGGATGGGCCATTAAGAAATAGAGGGCTTGGAAAGAGAGATCCAAAATGGCCAATCACTAGCAGCTCAGGATTGCAGCTCCCAGTGAAAGTGCAGAAAGCAAGTGGATGCCACAATCACAGATGAATTTTTGGTGAACATGGATCAGGACATTCCCAGCAGAGGAGTCCCATGAGTAGCCAGTGTGACCCTTTTGGCTGGCGTGGCTGTTTTGCCGGTGCCTCGGCCGGTGGCTCTTGCTGCGGAGTGAACGGGACTGGGTCTCCTTTTGGATGATGTTTGGAGCTCTGGGAAGGTAGAGCAGTCCATTCAGCTAATTGAAAAAGTGACTGGGAAGCCAGACCGGAGACCCCCGGGTAGAAAATCACCACGAATTTCAACGCTGCTATTTTGGTCAGTGTTGTGGGTCACCGTGGTGAAAATTACACAGATTCCGGAGCTGGGAATTAACAAGCTGGACTTCTGCTCAGAGACCTAATTTGAAAGTTTGTAATTACAAAGACGCCAAGTGGATAAAACCATAAAGATGCCAAGAAGCCACCGTAAAAAAAACTGAGAGCACCCAAAACCAGAATGTCTCTCCTTCTACAGAGGACACTAGTTCCTCATCAGTAATGGAACAAGGCCTGATGGAAAATGAGTGTGAAGAATTAGCAGAATCTGGCTTCAGATGGTGGATAATAAGAAACTTCTGTGAGCTAAAAGAATATGTTCTAACCCAATGCAAAGAAACTAATAACTTTCAAAAAAGGGTTGACGAAATGCTGACGAGAATGGACAATTTAGAGAGGAATATAAACGAATTATTGTAACTGAAAAACACAATACGAAAAATTCGTGAAGTATGCACAAGTCTTAACAGTCAAATTGATCAAGCAGAAGAAAGGATATTAGAGGTCGAAGACCAACTTAATGAAATGAAACGAGAAGACAAGATCAGAGAAAAAAGGGTAAAAAGGAATGAGCAAAATCTCCAAGAAATATGGGACTATGTGGAAAGACCTATTTACACTTAATAGGTATACCTGAAAGTGACGAAGAGAATGAAACCAAGCTGGAAAATATTTTTCAGGATATTATCCAGGAAAATTTTCCTGAACTAGTAAGGCATGACAATACTCAACTCCAGGCAATACAGAGAAAGTCACAAAGATATTCCTCAAGAAGACCAATCCCAAGACACATAATCGTCAGATTTACTCAGATTGAAATAAAGGAGAAAATATTAAGGGCAGCAAGAGAGAAGGGCCAGTTTACCCATAAAGGGAAGCCTATCAGACTCACAGCAGATCTCTCAGTAGAAACTCTACAAGCTAGAAGAGAGTGGGGGTTAATATTTAACATCCTTAAAGAAAAAAACTTTCAACGCAGAATTATATATCCAGCCAAACTAAGTTTTACATGTGAAAGAAAAATAAAACTTTTTGCAAACAAGCAAGAACTCAGAGATTTCATCACCACCAGACCTGTTTTGCAACAACTTCTGAAAGAAGCACTATACACAGAAAGGAACAACCAGCATCAGTTATCCTAAAAACTTACCAAAAAAGTAAAGAATATTACAACAATGAAGAATTTGCATCAACTAACGGGAAAACAGCTAGTTAGCCTTAAATAACATCAATATTAAGACTAAACTTAAATGGATTAAATGCCCCAATCAAAACATATAGTTAGGCAAACTGAATAAAAAGTTAAAACCCATCAGTACACTGTATTCAGATCTTTCTTATAGGCAAGGACACACAAAGACTTAACATAAAGGGATGGAGGAAGGTCTACCAACCTAATGGAGAGAAAAAAAGAACACAATTTAAACTCAGATTTGGAACAAGCAAATTTAATAAATATTAACAGAACTCACCGCCCCATATCCACAAAATATATATTTTTTTCAATATTATATCATACTTATTCTAAAAGTGATCACATAATAGGAAATAAATCATTTTTTAGTAATTGCATAAGCATTTCACAGATTTAAATGAAATCCTGAGCAATAGAGCAAGATTCTCGTTCTCTCTCCATCTTTCTCTCTTTTTCTCTTGAAAAAAAAAAAAGAAATATAGGGCTTAGTCTATAATTTAACTTTGACAAAGTTATGTAATTATTTTACTAATATCTTATTGAAAAAGTCATAGGGTCTGTGGAATTGGCTTGAAACCAATTTTGGGGGGTTCAAATCCTTCCTTTTTCACTTAGAGATTTTACATAAGCAGTCTCTTCAAATGTATGGTAAGGAGGAGGGCAGCCATAAAGTCATTCTATGTTAGTACACGGTTGTTCAATAGTTGAGACTTTTTGTTTTGAGGAGAAAGCTTCTCAAATTATAAAAATTCTTAGAATAACTGCTGTTAATGAAATGAATGAGTCCATGGATGAAACAGTGTTTCATGTAGTGTATGTGTCAGGGTAGTCTGAGTATCCTCGGGGTATCCCGGATAGGCCAAGAAAATGTGGAAAGAAAGTTAAATTTACATCTACAAATATAATGCTAAAGTGGATTTTGACGTAGGTTTGATCGAGGGTATAGCCTGAGAATGGAATCAGCGAATGAAGCCTCCTATAATGGCGAATACTGCTCCTAGATAGAACTGCTCCTAGATAGATAGAACATAATGGAAGTGGGCTACTACATAGTATTTGTCATGTAAAACAATATCTAATGATGAGTTGGCTAGTACAATTCCTGTTAATCCACCTACGGTGAAGAGAAAAATAAAACCCAGGGCACATAATATTGCTGGAGACCACTTGATGTTGCCACCATACAGTGTGGCTAATTAGCTAAAAAGTTTCACTCCTGTAGGGCTAGCAATAATTATAGTAGCTGATGTAAAATATGCGTGGGTGTCTACATCTATTCCTACTGTAGATATGTGATGTGCTCCTACAATAAATCCTAGAAAGCCAATGGATATTATAGTTCACACTATTCCCATGTACCCAAATGGCTCTTTTTTGTTAGAATAGTATGTTACAATATGTGAGATTATTCCGAAGCTGGGTAAAATAAGAATATATACCTCAGGATGCTCAAAGAATCAAAATAGATGTTGATATAGAATTGGGTCACCCCCGCCAGCAGGATCAAAGATGGTGGTGTTAAGGTTGTGATCAGTTAGTAGCATGGTGATTCCGGCAGCTAGAACTGGGAGGAAGAGGAGTAGGAGGACTGCTGTAATAAGAACAGATCAGACAAAAAGAGGTGTTTGGTACTGGGTTATGGACGGAGGTTTCATATTAATAATTGTTGTAATAAAATTAATGGCTCCTAGGATAGAAGAAATGCCTGCTAAGTGGAGTGAAAAAATAGTCAGGTCTACAGAGGCTCCTGGGTGTGATATGTTTCCAGTCAGGGGTGGGATGGGGTGTCATCAGCTGTTACATTGCCAACAGTGGGTGGGGGGTGTGATATCCAGGACATCATTGCCTGTGTCTGGGAGCTGGTTGTGGCACTATCCAAGGCTGCATTGCCCATCTGGGGAGTGGGTTGGGGCACTATCTGGGGCTGCAGTGCTGGTGGTGGAGGATGGGTTAGGGTTACTATGGGGTGCTATATTGCTGGTGGCGAGGAGGGGTGGTGTTAAAGGCACTATGGAGACTACACTGAGACAGGTGGGGGAGCATGCTGGGAGAGCCACACAGGGTTGTACTGCCTGTGGAGGAATGTAGAGGGTTGGTGGGTGCACTCTCAGGGCTGGATAGACAGCCTGAGGTGGTGGGAGGCGGTGGGTGGGATGGGTGCTCTCAGGGATCTGCACTGCCTGGCAAAGAGTGGGTGAGTGTGTTATTTCGGGCCATGTTGGTTGTAGCAGGGGCAGATCGGGTGTGCTATGGGGCTACCCGAGCTATCCATGGCGGTACTTCTCAAGGTGGAGAGGGAGTTTAGAGTGCTATCCATGGCTGCACTGCCCAAGGCAGGGAGTTGGTTGGGGGCTCTATCCAGGGCTGCATTGTTCCTGATGGGGAGTGGGTTAGGGCACTCACTATTCAGGGTTGCAGTGCCTGCAGTGGGGGTTGGTTTGGGTGCCATATGGGGGCATCACTGCCTTCCGTGGGGGTTTGGTTGGGGACACTATCTGTGGCTACACTGCCCATGACAGGGAGTCAGTTGGGGTGCTATCCCAGGCTGTGCTGTCCATGGTAGGGGGTTGGTCTGCTGTTGCCATCGAGTGCTGCAGTGTATAAGCCAGGTTCAGGTTAGGGGCTGCCATGACGTGCTACACTGCTGGTTGTGGGGGATGGGGTGTTGGCACTATCCTGGGGCTACACTGCCAGTGGCAGTGGGTTAGGGGCTCTGTTGGAAGCTGCACTGCTGGTGGCAGGTGATGAAGATTTCAGTGACAGCCGTGGTCTCTGAGAAAGGTGTGGTCCTCCTCTCCCTGGGCTCTAAACTCTAAAGGGCCATCGCCTCCTGCATGGCATGGGCACACATTTCTGTGAAAATCTTGATCACAGCAGGGCACTCAGACCCATCATTGTTCCTAGGCCTGAGCCCTCACATTCTGTGTTTCAGAGACTACCAAGGATGCCCAGGCATGCAGTAGCAGACACCATGAGGTGACAGGGCCCTGTGGGTGGAGGTCTCAGGAATGGGAACCAGTGCTTTGGTGGGGAGGGCTGGCTGGGGCTGAGTTTCTGCTGCTCCTGCTTCCCAAGCACAGCCTGGGTGGTCCCAGTGGTTCCTGTGGAGCGGGAAGCCCTGGCACTGTGGTGTCTCCAGTCTCCACTCCCTAGCCAGTTTGGGCCAAAAAGAGATGCCATGGACTTTGGAAGGTGGGTGTGAGTGCCTTCACTGAAACTGGCCCGTGCCACCCAGTGGCCAGAATGACAAGGTGGGTGTCTAATGCTACCACTCTCTGTGTCCCATTCTAGGTTTTTCTGGCTTTGCCCGCCCAGCTGCTCCATGCCAGGAAGAGTCATCTGCTGCATGCTGGAGGCTGGAGCCTGTGGCACCATGGCTTGCCTTGCTGCAGTGGGTGGCAGCGACGGAGACTGCAGACCACCAGAGAGGGAGGAGGGTGGCTGACTGTCACCAGGGCAGGGACAGGGGTGCAGAGGTGGCCAGGTGGCAGCCTCTGAGGTGGCCTCGGTGCCTGGGTCCCCCGGTACTGGTTACAGCAGGCAGAGCTGGGGTTGCCAGCACTTCTGTCATGCCATGTGAAGGTGGCAGCTGCAGTTCAGCTCATGGCAGAGGGTGGCAGTGCAGGTCCCAGACCCAAGTGAGGCCTGAGGGTCACGGAATATCCCCCTCCCACCCTCGGATCCGCTCCTGTTTGGCAGCTCCCTGAGTGCTGGGCCGTGGGTCTCTACAGTATGCGGTCACTGGAATGGGGCTGAATACCACTTCCCGCCCTCCTACAGCTGGGGCTTCACTGCCTCCATTAGGGCCATGGTGACATCTGGCCCCTGGTTCTGTGCTGCTGGCCACAGCGTGCATGTCCAGGGTTGCCACTGCTTCTGCCACATTGTGTGCAGGTGGCAGCTGCAGTGGAGCCCTGGCAGAGGGTGACAGTGCAGGTCCCAGACCTGAGTGAGGCCTGAGGGTCACAGGATACCCTCCCCACCTTAGTATCTGCTCCTCTTTGGCAGCTCCCTGAGTGCTGGGCCATGGGTCTCTGCACTTTGTGGCCACTGGAATGGGGCTGAGTGCCACTTCCTGCCCTCCTGTAGCTGCGTCTTCACCATCTCTGTTAGAGCCATGGTGGTGTCTGGCCCCTGGTTCTGTGCTGCTCGGCACCACATGCACATCCAGGGTTGCCACAGGGTCCTTCATCCTCTAGTGATGCCATGGAAAGGGGCCTCTGTGGAAGTCAGGCAACCTGTCCAGGCAGATCCTGTGCAGTTATAAAAATTGACAACAACTTCCCTCCTTCCATGGAATATATCTGTGCTTGCAGCCCAGCAGGCACTGGGGACACACATGCATGACAGTGCAGCTGAGTAGGGCTGGGAGCAAGGGGTGTGTATGAAGCTATGTGGGTAGGTGGAAGACCTTGTGACCTCTTTATACCTGAAGGATATGGGGAAACTTTTAGTGCTTTCCAGAATTTAAGTAGTCAGAAAAGGGAGAGAAAAGTAGGGCTGAGTGGGGGTAGGGTGATGAGGTGGTGGCAAGTGTCAGCCGGCAAATTAGCTTGCTGGCCTCACTGGAAGAAAGCATGGGCACTGAGCTCAGTCAAGCCACAGCAGCAGATGACAGGGTGGGTCTCTCGCCAGCCACTGACCCAAGTGATAAGAGGGCAGTTGGCAAACGGCTTCATGAGCCAATTGTGCTACATGGCCATTTGTAGGTCAGGACTTGTGAAGTTGCCCAAAGTGGTTCTTTTGCTGTGATGTGTTACTCCAAAGCCTGTGAAGCATTTCAATGAACAGAGTCCAAATGTATGTTTACTGCTTTGTTAAATATAAATAGTTTATCCCTGTATCTTAGGGTTCCCTTGGAAACTTAATTTTTTTAAAGACAGATTCTTGCTCTGTTGCCCAGGCTGGAGTGCAGTGGTGTAGTCATGGCTCACTGCTTCCTAGAACTCATGGGCTCAAGTGATCCTCCTATCTCAGCCTCCCAGGTAGGTGGGACTACAGGCATGCATCACCATGCTCTGCTAATTTTTTTTATTTTTATTTTTTGTAGAGACAGGTTCTTGCCATGTTGCTCAGGCCTTGAAATCTTGCTCTTAAGGGATCCTTCCACCTTGACCTCCCAAAGGGCTGGGATTATAGGTGTGAACCTCTGCACCCAGCCCTGAAACTACAATCTTTAAAGCAAGGATTGGGGTTTCTTTTTATTAAAATAATTTCCGTGGAACCTGTTTACCAGTCTGGTGAAGCCCGAGGACTCTTTTCAGAATAATGTTGGTAAATGAATAAAAGGGGAACCAAGGAATTACAAAGGAAACCAATTATGTTAAAATAGTTGTCAAAATAGTACAAAAACACAAGTAAGACATATTCTTTATTATAGCTACATCCAGCAGTGGGTCAGGAAGCAATCATAATTTTGAAGTAGGGGTGAGTGTAAATGGTAGTTAAAGATGACTGCAACTGTGAAATGAAATACCTGTTCATGTTAGGGGAAATAAAATTGATATATGCTGTTAGTACTAATATGGTTTGTTGCTTAGATACACAGTGGAAATAAAGGCCAAATTTCAGTTAGAATATAGTAAAAGATGTATTTTTCTTTTCATCCTCCAATTTTAGAGCCTCTGAATTCTATTTACAGACCCCAGTTAAGGACTTCTGCTTAAGGGGTTTGGCCTTTTAGATTCTGAAGAATGAATTGCAGGGGTATAAACTCCCATTTGCATCAAGAAAATTCATAAATACCGAGGCTTCCAACATCAAGAACATTCATAAATATGTAGGCTTCCACCCCTCTTTATTCTGATGGGGATGAGAAGAAAAAGTATATTAAAAATGGTAAAAATTTAAGAACATTATGACTACCCGCAATGATGATCTCCCACTCCCTGCAAAAGAGAGGGTATATGTGGAATTTTCTGCCACTTTCTAAAATCTCCCAGTACAATGGTCGTTTTTGGTACTGATTTTAAAAGCTGGGAAACCATAGATTTGTTTATGGTGTGTATGTCCCCAGCCCCATAATAATTCTCTCCGAATAAGCAAGGCAGAAGGATCCCCAGATGAGAGTCTTTAGGATTTTCTAGACCTTTGTCACCGTTCCTTAAATGCTTATGTTTTCTCCCTCTCCTCCCTCCTCTCCTGCTCGTTTCCTCCTTTTTTCTCCTCTCTTACCCCTCATCCCCTCATCTTTTCCCTCCTCCCTGCCCACTCCACCTTTAACTATAAAAGTTAGGTATCTGATATATTCATTTGTCAGTAGCAAAGTTTGAGAATGCCTTTAAAAATAGATATATTAGAGGAAGTATGTTGGATAGAAAGGAGAAATCTTGTTTATGCTCAATAAATAACTTATATTTAGAATCTTCATTCAATTTTTCCTTTGAAATTCTGTATTCTCATTTCACTTGAATGACTCTGCATGGAGCATTTAAAATTAGATCAAACAAAACTCTATAAATACGTTGAGTTCTTTTGGGCATTTTGCCAAAATTAGCCTTGCAGGGAACAGTGGTGAGCTTTATTTTATTGGATTTTCTCATCTGAAAATCAAGACTCCCTCCCCTCCAGAGAGCTAGCTGCCAGGGCTTGGGAAAGTCAAGCCAGGGACACATTAGGGAGATATCCCTGGTATGGCCTGCTGAGGTTGGGTTGTTTGGAATGAGGAGTTTGCAAAAAGGCCAAGACCAATGCCTAGGACCAGCCTGAGGAAAGATAAAATGCAGAGGGACATTTAGAGACGTCACTGAGTTTGTGTTTTGATGTGATTCCTTTATCTCACTCTGATGGGAAGGAAAGGTTGGTGAAAAGAAAATTGTCCGAGCTAGTATCAGTAATTAACAAAGCTGCCTTTACACAGATTATTGAATGTAAAGCCAAATGGGAAAAAGGGCGAGAATTGGGTGGAAGTAAGCTACCTGGAAAGTAGGTCTGTCTCCATCATCCCAGTTTTATATGTGAGAAAACTGAGGCAGAAAGCTATGCAGGGTTTGCAGTGCTGGTTGAGTTGGGCCATCTGTCTCTTCTGTATTGTTAGCTCAGGGTTCTCTTTATTCTTCTTCTTACTGTTATTATTATTTTTAGAGACAGGGTCTCACCATTTTTCCCTAGCTGGTCTTGAACTCCTGGGCTCAAGTGATCCTCCTGTCTCAGCCTTCCAAAGTGCTAGGATTGTGAGCCACTCTGCCTGGCCCCAGGGTTCTCTTTATGTGCTTTAATCCTTTCAATGTGGACCACGTATCCTTGAGCAGTGAAATCAGAGCCCCTGCATCCTTTCAGATGGCTGATTCACATACCATGTTTATAAGATGTAGTTGAGGTAGAGGACGTTGACTTCTTTATGTTTGTGACACCAAAATTACAAATGTAGCTTCTAAAGAAATATCAGATGACAGTGTTAATGTTAAAATATCCATATGCAGCTCCTCTGCAGAAACTTGGTTTATTCAGTGAATGACCCCTTTGACTATTACATCGGCAGTAGAAACTTGATTTGGGGGGGGGGTCATATGTTAATTGACCAAATTTAAGACTGTTTTCAGTGACTTCTTTAAATCAGGTCACTCTGAAGTTCCTAGGGCTGAGGAGGTCCTGGATCAGGGATTTTCTAGATATATGGCCCCTGAGTCCACATAGGGATCTAGAGTGATGCATTTGCATCGTCCTAAGCATGATGAGGCAGATGTCGGTGTTGGTGAGTCAGTTGAATTGGTTGACACAGATGTGTATGAAAGAGCTGAGAGGTGTTAGGGTTGAAAAGATAGAGACAGATAGAAATTGACACTTGCAGGTATCAAAAATACAATGGAGGGAGGACAGTGCTAGAGAAAAGCAATGGTTATTAGGGGAACCCAGAGAAGGGGCCCCCATGGCTGAATGAATGAGTCTGTAGGTGTGTGTGTGTGTGTGTGTGTGTGTGTGTGTGTTCCCATGAGTGAGGGAGAGCTCAGAAGATGGATACCACAGGGCCCCTCCACCTGGAGAGAGATGGTTGTCTGGGCTGTGTAGGCTGGTGGAGTCTGGCCAGGGAAGATGACCTTGGTTTGGTCACTGATTGAGTAGTATGGGCCTCATCAGCATTCTGTAACAGCATCTGATCAGGGTAATGACTAATGTGGGCTATAGATGTGGAGCCCTGTCTCTGAACTCACACCTCCTGCTGTGTTCATAGACTAGCCACAACCAGTTGTCATTGGGAGGTCAGAGGCCCCTTGTCATTCAGCCCCATGAAAAGCACCTTTCTTGCTGATTGAATTGATATTTATTTCTTTCAAAACACCAACTCACTTTACTATTAATGTAATCAAAGTGTGATCAGAAGGATAAGTTTCATAATACAAGATAATTATTTTAATAGGTGACTTTGATGTTTTTAAAAAAGTGATTACAGTGTATATTATGTGCTCTTTGTGAAACCACATTGATATTGTAGAAGCATTAAAATGAGTTTCTACCCTTCCCCAATCTGCCTCCCCAGAAGTATCACTGCTATTTTGGGGTATAGCCTTCCATGCCATTTTCCGTGTTCACGCAAGTGTGTCCGTGTACATATACCTCCTTTCTCTCATTCATTTGTATCTTTTTTTGAGACAGAGTCTCTCATTCTGTTGCCCTCATTCATTTAATTGTATTAGACCTTCACATATTAGTTTAATGTTGAATGGATTCATTTATTTATTAATGAACATTTGTTGAATGCATATTCTGTGCTAGGTTCCAGATGATCAGGAGTAACTAAAATACTACATGCTGCTTAGAGGTGTGTGTGTGTGTGTGTGTGTTTATAAAATTGGGATCACAGTATACATATTATGTGATTTAGTCTTTTAATGTACAATGGACACCTTTGCACACTGGTACACATAGAGCTACTTGTTATATTTAATGCTGCCTGGATATATCTTCCCCTCCCAGTGGACATCCCAGCTTCACATGTAGATCTCTGTGCATATAGGCATTTGCTGTTAAATTGCCCTGAACCTTCTTATACATATACCTTTGCCTACTTAAAACAAATGTTTTCTGTTTTTTAAGAGGACTGAACTAAAATCAAATATACATCATTTCTTGTTCATGTATAGCCCTGCTCTACCATTTAGTATGGATAATTCATGGCAGGGCATAAGTTTGTAAGAGGAAAGCTGTTAGAGGAGTAGATTAGCATTGTTTAGTACTACAGATGCTTTAAACTACAAGATTGATGGAGAATGTGTTGGCCGATTAATCAACCAACTTTGACACATCACCAAGACTGCAGGGTCTACCAACTTTCCATCCCTACATATTCCAGATGGCATTGACTTTTGTTTGTTGGGTTTGGTTTTTTTTCTTTAGGCAAAAGGTCTCACTCTGTTGCCCAGGCTGGAGTGCAGTGGCACAATTATGGCTCACTGCAGCCTTGACCTCCTGGGCTCAGACAATCCTCCTGCCTCAACTTCCCAAGTAACTGGGACTACAGGTGTGTGGCTGCCTGGCTAATTTTTAAATTTTGTGTAGAGACAGGGTCTTGCTACCCTGTTTAATACCACATTGAAGGTTTAACTCTCTTTCTCTCCACCTTTCATGCCGTGGAATTCATTAGTTTATTCATTTGTCAAGAATGGATTGAGTAGGTCTACTCAGTGAGCTAGGTGCAGGTATCAAGGACAAGTAGGAGAAGGTCATTGGCCCCCAAAGGGGGCAACAGACATGTCAACTGACAACTGTTTGGTGTATGTATGTCTGTGTCTGCTTCTTGGCCTCTCCTTCTCTGGATGTGTGATTCTTTCCACTGTGTTTTTCCAGTTGTGTCTTTCATCATCTTCTGCTGGGCCATCTCCTGCTCTGGGACCCCTCCTCAACACCATTCTGCACATCCCTGACACCGTGCCCTTCTCCTTGGATCACTGCCCTCATCACATCTTGTTATAGGCTTCTCTTTCCAGAAACCTCCTCTGGTTTCTCATTGCCCACAAAATAAAGTCTTCATCCTTGGCTTGGCATCCAGAGTCTCCCACAAACTTACTCCTAATCTGCTTTCCTGGTATAATATTGTGTTGGCAAAAGCAGAGGGCTGAAGACCACAACTTATTTAACCCATGTGCCCTGGACAAATTATCCAGGCTTCCTGTGATCATCCGAAAGGTGGGACCAGCATGCCAAACCTCCTAGAGTTGGCCTGAGGACACGAGGGAAGGCCTGTTACATGCCAAGTGTGGTTCCTGTCATGTAGTGGGCACTCGACGTTCATTTCCTTCATCTCCAAGATTAAGGCTACTTTTCTTCTATGACTTGTTATGTTATCTGCCTCCCTTTCTACTCTCCATGGCTCAAAGGCTCTAATAAATGCTTCCCTACTAGTTCTACATTTTCTTTTATTTCCTGCCAAGAGTTGGGAGAAAATGAGCACTGGCATAGCTATATCCACTTGTCAGATGCTCTCTGCTTTTGAAGTAGCAGGCAAATGAATTTCCTGTGTTCTGCTACACAGAGATGTTGTTTATATGCCTCCCTATGAAAATCAAGCAGACTCATCTCTAGGGACCACACAATGCTGATTAATGAAATATTCTACATTTCCACTGCAACAGTCCAGGTACAGCTAAGAAGGGTTTGTGAAGAAACACCCACAAGTTCTTTTATATGAAGTGCCACTGACTTCTGAAGTGTCCTCCTCTTTCTGTGAATTGCATTATGTTGAAATAGGATGATGAGTGGAAATGTTTCCACTAAAGGGTATGATGCAGGGGTTCTGCAAGATCAGTAATTCTACTTTCTTTTCCTTTGTACCAAGAATCTACTGGATGTCCCAAGTAAAAATGTGTAATTCTATACATTTAGTTGGGTTCGCATTGTTTTCTCCATCCTGAGGTAGGAAACATGGCTTCTTCCATAAATTGAGGTTTCCAACTCAAGAACAGCCTCTTAAAGAAGCTGGCGTGCTGCTCAGTAACTAGGCAGTTGCTGTCTCCCCACCGCCTCCACCTGCAGCCCACAGTCCCCAGCCCCCAGCAGTTTGTTAATGAATTATAGCAGAGACCTCCATCTTCTCCACTCTCCTGCCCCAGCCCGGGAACACATTTCCAGAGCTAGAATCTACTCAGTGCTGCAACTGTTCCAAAGGTCTGTGAAATAAACATCACAGCACAGCAGAATTTACCTGTGCTATATGTTAAATACTGTTGTCAAATACTTAGAAGTCTGGGTTCTCTCCCTTGTGGGAAAAGATACTGAATGTAGGACCTAAAATAACCTGATCCCAGAAAAGTCCCACTTATTTTTGGCCTGGTGCTTTTCAGATCTGTCTAGATGTCTCTGGACTTAGCTGCACATTAGAATCTCCTGGGGAACTTTTAAAATCCAAATTCCCAGGGTACACCCCAGACCAATAATGACATTTGAATCTCTAGAGGTGGGGCCCAGGCATTAGTATTTTCCCTTTTCTCCTTAAAAGTTTTAATCAGAAAAAATTTTAATGCACAGAAAATTTGAAACAGTACAATGAACACCCACCTAGATTCATCAGTTGTTAGCATTTTGTCACATTTGCTTTCTATGTCTCTTCCCTATTCAATCTCCATACATACTCTTTTTGATTTTTTTTTAATCACTTGGGTTTTGGGTTTTTTTTTTTTTTTGAGACAAGGTGTCACTCTGTCAACCAGGCTGGAGTGCAGTGGTGTGATCGCAGCTCACTGTAGCCTTGACTTCCCAGGGCTTGGACAGCACTCCCAGCTTGGGCTCTGGAGTAGCTGGGGCCACAAGCACATGCCACCACACCCAGCTAATTTTTATACTTTTTATAAAGATGATGTTTTGCCATATTGCCCAGGCTGGTCTCAAACTCCTGGGGTCAAGGGATCTTCCTGCCTTGGCCTCCCAATGTGCTGGGGTTACAGGTGTGAGTCACTGAGTCTGGCCTGATTTTTTTCCTTAAATGATTTGATAAGAAGTCACAAACATCAGGACACTTCATCTTGAAACCCTTCAGAATGTATCTCCTAAGTATGAGGACATTCTGCTATGTAACTGCAATAGAATTAACACACTCCAGGAATGTAACATTAACGTGCTATTATCTAGAATTAGTTCACACTCAAATTTCCCCAGTTCTTTCAATAATGTTTTTATAGCCTTTTAAAAATGCAAAATTCAATTAGAGATCATAAATTATATTTAGTTGTCGTATGTCTTTACTCTTTTAAAAATCTAGACTAATTCTCTGGCCTTTTAAATATCTTTTGTGATACTGACTTAAAAAAAAAGTATTTCCATGCCTGGCTTATTTCACTTAACATAATACCTCTAACTCCATCTGTGTTGCTGCAAAAGATAGGATGTGGTTCTTTTTTATGGCTGAGTAGTAGTCTGTTTGGTATATATACATTTTCTTTTTTAAATAACTTTTTAATTTTTAATAACTTTTTAATTTTATATATACTTCTGTCAGTACATAGGTATGTATACTTATAAGATACAGGAGATATTTTGATATGGGCACGCAATGCATAATAATCACATTATGGAGAATGGGATATCCATCCCCTCAAGCATTTATCCTTTGTGTTACAGACCACCCAATTGTAGTCTTTCAGTAATTTGAAAATGTATATGATTATGTTGTTATTGACTATATCATCCTGTTGTGCTATCAAATAGTAGGTCTTACTCATTCTATGTTTTTTTTACCCATTAACCATCCCCACCTCATCCCTGACCCAATCCCACTACTCTTCCCAGCCTCTAATAACCATCCTTCTACTGTCTATGTCTATGGATTCAATTGTTTGGAGTTTTAGATCTTACAAAGTGAGAACACATGACATTTGTGTTTCAGTGCCTGGCTTATTTCATTTAACATAATGACCTCCAGTTACATCCATGTTGCTTCAGATGACAAGATCTCATTCTTTTTATGGCTGAATAGTATTCTGTTGGGTATATATGCCACAGTTTACTTATCCACTTTTCTGTTGAGGGGCACTTAGGTTGATTGCCTATCTTTGCTACTGTGAATAGTGCTGAGGTAAACATGAAGAGCTAAAAAAGTCGATCTCATGGAGGTAGAGAGTAGGATGATAGTCACCAGAGGCTGGGAAGGATGTCCATGGGGGGAGAGGGGTGATGAGAGGTTAGTTACTGGATACAAACATACAGTTACTGAAGGAATAAGTTCTAGTATTCAGTAACAGAGGAGGGTGACTATAGTTGACAACAATGTATTGTATATTTCAAAATAGCTAGAAGAGAGGACTTTAAATGTTCCCAATACATAGGAATGATAAATGCTCAAAGTGATGGACACTCAGTTACCCTGACTTGATCACTGCAAATTCTATGCATGGAATAAAATACCACATGTACCCCATAAATGTGCCATGGTGGTTTGCTGCATCCATCACTCTGTTAGGTATTTCTCCTAATGCTATCCCTCCCCTAGCCCCTAACTGGCCCCAGTGTGTGATGTTCCCCCCCTATGTCCATGTGCTCTCATTGTTCAACTGCCACTTATGAATGAGAACATGTGGTGTTTCATTTTCTGTTCTTGTACATAGTCTTTTTAAAGTATTTTATGATGCTTATATATTGGTCAACGATAATCTCCTGGAATCTATGTTAATGTATTCCAAATGTACTCATGAAATCAGCTCAAATTTTGTTGTCTTCTCCCTCATCTAGCCCTGTATGCAAATTTATCTACCACCTCAACTCCACTTGTTACTTTTGGCTCTGCTGGATAGATGTTGGGTATGGATGTTCTGAAACTAACAGTATTGAGAGATGACTTTTGGGGTTTCTGAGCAGCTGAGGTGCCTGAGAGTGGTAGGTGTGGCAAAGTGGAAGGCAGCAGTGAGGGAGCTCACTGTAGCAGGTCAGCAACTTTTCTAAATTAGTTACAGTAATGTTTTTCCACCATTGGAGTAGATAAGGGAGCCTTGGATAGAGCTGCTGCTATACTCATGGTCAGAAGTTCAGGATCTGTAATTCTACAGTAATTGTAACTTTTTTCTAGGACCTCAAAAGGGTGCACACATGCAGTGGGATTTACGGTTTTATATCATCCAAATCTTAAGAACACCAATAAATTTTTAAGAACTTGCCTACTTCTAAGGCATGTAGAAAGAATGATTCTATGTTTATCTCAATATATAATTAACAGTAATTTATAACTAATGAGTTTCATGTTCTGTGGACAAATTACTGGCCTTTCTTTCTTCTTCTTTTTTCTATAAATACTGGGTTGGGGTTGGGGTTCTGCACAGTGATTTTTGTGACACCCAGTTTGGGATCTTAGATTGTTACCATGAGCTCATGATTTCAGGTGAGGAATAAGCTGAAGCACATGAACCCTCAAGCAAAAGAGATGAAATTTTCATCCAAATGTCCTGAAGAATAAAAATGATGGAGATAAAAACAGAAAATATATGACATGGAGAAAGTTGTTTCTAACTAGAACACTTTTCAAAGTTTTCTAGGGGCATCAATTGCTCTCTGAGGAAATCATTTAGTACAGAGCTCTAGTGAGAGCATTAGCAAACGATCCTCCTCTGCCTGCAATTAGATTAGTCATGAACTTGTAGGCCAGGATTTATGGCAATTTGTATTCCAGAAGAATCCTTGTGCTTTGCATTTCAGGAAAACAGTTAAGAAAACTACTTAAGAATGCACCAAAGATTGCAGATTTCTTTTTCTTAATTGCTCTTATTTCTCCTTCAGTTGAAAAAGCCTTATTATTTTGTAAAGACAAAGGAAGATATAAACACTGTAACTATTGTCAACTCCTGAACTGATTGTTTATTATTGTGATCATAAATATTATAATCATTCACCCTCCCATTTGTGTATTTCTAGGTATTTACTCTCTTGGTCATCTGGTTTATAAACATTTAGAGGGGGAAACATACATTTTATACCTATCTTTCACGTACAGAGCTTGTCATTATTGCTATTATGATCAGCATCAGCATCATCATCATTGTTCGCATTCAGTAAGTTTTCTCTAAGTAATCATCAGAAGTAAAAACATAATTTAGGACCTTCAGCAGGAAAGGTGCTGTGTATGTTTGGATAATGAAACTTGAGAAGAGTAACTAGTTGTTCTAGTGAATTGTGTGTGATCTTGGTTTGTGTCTGCATAGGAAGGATCAGGATGACTCTGAGATCTTTTTCGGTTGTCACATTGGACTAAACTGATAAGTAAAGTCTGTGTGAAGACACTGTGAAGGCCATGCTGTTATTTCTAGAGTGTGGTGGATGATGCTGCTTCATATATACAATCATCATGCTGGCTAATCTGCCTAAACACTATTACCTCCAGTATTACTGAAGTCACTCTGCTTCACAAGCTATGGGCATAGAATTTTATCTTTTACACATTTTGTATTTTTCTAGGTTGCATCCTTTTTAAAAAAACATAAATCTTAGTACTTTTAAGCAAGTGTGATTAAATCTCAGCTTGAGATATGCAAATAAGGCCAGTCACATTGTTCAGGTCTCTGTGGGATGTCACCTAGCTAGGGAGGTAAAAATCTTTTATCAGTCAGGTGGCTTTTTCTATGTGCCAGCTACCTAAGGTGCTGAGAGCACTGTGGGAAAGTGTATCAATGTAATATCACATAACAACTGCAACAATGGGCACATGTAGCAAGCTCAGAAATAGCACAGAGATAAGACAGATAGTCTTAATGTTTGAAGTATATTTAAGTGTTGCATGATAACTGCTATGAGAAATGTTATATGAGATACTTTTGTTCTTAAATTGTGTAAAAACTTTGATGATGAACCAGAGCTTCAAATGATTATTATAGCTATTAAAGAGCCAACCGTTTGTTTAAGTACAGATAATATTAATTGCTATATGAAAAATATCTATACTCTATATTAAAGACTTGCTTTCCTTTATCTTTGTCAGTTATTAAGTATTATGATTTGTTTATGTTTAGGAAACATATTCAGACACAGTAAATCTGCAGGAATTCAATGCAAAATCTGGTGAACAGTTCCTATGCTTTTACATATTTGGATTTTGCTTTATATCATTAAG
Source organism: Plecturocebus donacophilus (assembly GCA_004027715.1). Taxonomy (NCBI): domain Eukaryota; kingdom Metazoa; phylum Chordata; class Mammalia; order Primates; family Pitheciidae; genus Plecturocebus; species Plecturocebus donacophilus. The sequence goes on along the minus strand of PVKP010021107.1, from coordinate 11,313 downwards.
TGATTTGAGAATAATTGTACAAATAGGAACATATATTGAGCATGTTCTAGGTACTGTACAAAGAATTGCTTGCATTCAGTAAGTTTTCTCTAAGTAGTTATCAGAATAAAAAAAATAAGTTAGGACCTTCAGCAGGAAAGTTGCTGTGTTGTTTGGAAAGTGAAACTTGAGAATCACTTCTTAAATGTGATCCACAGATCACTACATCATCATGACCTGGGAGCTTGTTAGAAAGTAGGATCTCTGTCCTCACCCCAAACCCACAGCATCAGAATCTGCATTGTGATAAGCTCTCTATGTTGCCTTGCACATGACAAATGTGCATTGCACATTTCAGATCTGCTTTCACACTTTCTAATTCCACACCACAGCCCTACAAGTTCAGAGAGATTCAGTCATTGCTCAGGATAACAAAGCCATTAAGGGATGGATCAGGTCTCCGTTTCAGATGGTGGTCATGTTTCTACTGTATAATCATATCCTTTCACTTGTTGAAACTTTATCCTTGCTTAGTTGTCCAACTCAAATTCCACCACCTCAATTAAGTCTTCATGCCTCCTGTTGCAAGTAACCTTTTTTCCTATTTAAATAAATGATAGTATTTTGAGTCTTTCTGGCTTTGCCATAAAACATAGTTTTGTCTCAGATTATTATTGTTAGTGTCCATGAGAATAGAAACCATCTTTTTCGGCTTGCAGAATCTATTGTACCCTAGCATAGTAACCACCATATAATTTGTGCTTAATAGGTACTTGGGTAAATTAATGATTGCCTTTGCCCTTTAAGTAAAACCATTCTATAGTTCATTAGAACAAGTAAATCCAGTTTAGTATATTAATGGCTGCTAATTGCTTCTAGGTTATTACTGCCTGGCTCACATTAATATTAATAATAATAATTCCTACTATGTGTGCAGGATTTTATAACTTACAAGAAACTTCAAGATCTATGACAACATTTAATCCTCATTACAATCTGGTGGGATAAGGATTCTATTATCCCCATTTTACAGATAAAGAAATTCATGCTTACAGAAATGAAGTGAACTGCAAAATACAGAACAGAAACCTAGGGCTTCTGACTACAGGTTTGTGCCCCTTCTGGTGTCTTCCTGAAGCAAACGTATCCTGTATAAAGTCAAGAGCTGCTTACTCAAGTGACGTTTGTGGGAGAAACCATCATACACAATATTCATTGACCTTAGGCATTTTTCCTCCAGTAAGAAAGTCAAGAGAAATGATAAAGAAAAAGTCTACAGGATTTGGTAACTGGCTAGTAGCGTGTTAGAGAGGATGAGGAAGACAGAATAAAAATGGACCCACAGTTTGGGTGCTTTGGTTCCTGGAGGTGTGCTGGGGCAATTGTTAGGGTAGATGAGAACTGGGACATGCAGAGAGGCCGTGGCCCACTGGTCCTCTGTTTCCTGCTTCTGTGGTTGTGTATAACTGCATTGAGATGGAACTGGACCTTGAGTGATCCTGTTGCTTACAGGTTTTGTCACATGAGTGAGAATTAAATGCAGTTGTTTTAAGTCACTGCTATTTTGGGGTTCTTAGTTTTTACAGTATAATCTCGATTCCAAGCAACCTTGACTCATAGATATCTGAGGACTCTATAGGCAGTTGGTTGAGCTACAGGGCAATTCAGGTTCTTGATTTTACCCTTTGACTAATTTCATTCTCTCTCTTCCCCATTGTTGTGAGTGAGGGCCCTGTTTGATTTATAAAAACAGCCTGAAATTTTTCTGGCTTCTTTCTCATCCAAGCTTAGGAGTTGAAAAGGTTAGTTACCTAATTGTTAATGACACAGTGTAGAAAGAGTTGGGATCTAAAGTTAGAAGTCCTAAGTTATATCCTTGGGTCTGCTTTTCCAAAGCTGTGTCCTGGACAAGTCTCAACTTATTACTACTCTATCATCTGGGTAAGTAATACTGTGTAACTTATGTGTTTGCAAAGAGTAAATAAGCTATTATGAGTGAAAGTAGTTTGTAAATTTTAAGATGCTATATAGATGTAATTATTAGTATAAGACCAACGTGAAGGACAAAAGTACGAGTAGCTGTATGTAAATGTCTACCTAAAAGCAAATTATATATTTAAAAAATCAAGACGTGTTTTTAAAAATATATTTAAATCAGGACAACACATTACTGAGCACACATTACTGAGCTAGTGATAATCACTTTTGAAAATAATAGCTATCACTTATTGAGCATCTGCTATGAGCCAGGCCTATGCTATCTGCCTTGCATTCTTCAATTTCAGTATAATAATGGTTGCTATTGACTCTCTATCACTTACTTTTATATGAAAACAAAACAGATCTTTAATTTAGGAATGTAAAGAAGAGCTGATTCCAGCTGTGCTTGTTTTGTGTTGTTTACTTTCCCCACAAATCTACATATCCATAGTTACTAAATCTTTAAGATGATACCAAAAAGGAACCTGCCAGGCCTCACTCCTGCTATACCCAATCCATCATATCTTAAGAGTAGCTCCAAGGGATAACTTATGGAAGAGAAAGACTGTTAGCCAGGATCAGGACTAGGGTGAAGCAATATTGATGCACTGGGACACAGCATTTTAGGGAGCACTCACTCTCAGTTGCATAGTTTGAGAGTGAGTGTCTTCTTAATATTGTGCCCTAGGCTGCAGCCTTTCTACACCTTATTCCTGGCTATGTTATCCCTATTGCAACCATGCTAGAAATTTAGCAGAAAAAATAAATTCTCCAAAACATCCCATTATATATGTGACAACCTCTTTCTAGAAAACTGATTAAAGCCTCTATATAATTTACACAATATTTAATACAATTATAAGAAGGTTTTGAATTGAAGGAAAGTAAGAGGATGATCAATTTTATAATAGACCACTAAAACAGAACTCACTTAAAAAATGCCAAGGATGATGGAGATTATGCAAAACACACATCCACAGTAACTTAGGCTAAAGACCCAACACAAAGGAACTTTCTCTGAATGCATACTACATATAGGTCCCTACTGGACAGAGATGTCTTTTAAAGTCTCATCCTGGGATTTTTAATAGAGAAATAAACCCACTTGCTCCCCTCACTGTTAGACCATTCTATTATTTTGTAGGTTAAGGGCAATTGTTCCTGTGTGCTGTAGAATTCATGTCCTTTTTACATTTCTCTCCTGTGATTAAAGTTTTTCTCTCCTAACTTGTTGCTATCAACATGCACATAGTTCTCTTCCACATTTAAAATTATCTTCTTGGATCTCCTATTCCCCCTTCAGCCACCATTCCATTTCTTTTCCTCTATCACAGCCAAACTTTCTAGTAATTGTCAGTAAACACTGTCTTCACTTTCTCATCTCCCATTCTCATCCCACCCAGGCTTTCTTCTGGCCCCACACATCATTGAAATGGCTCTTGTCAAGGTCATGACTGACCTCCATGATGCTAAATCCAATGGAGATTTGTCTCTTTTCATCTTATTCAACCTCTCATTAGCATTCAACACAGCTGGCTGCTCCCTTTTTTCTCAATACATTTTCTTTTGTTTCCAGTGTCACCCTCCTTCATATTCATGTTTTGTTCTCCTTACCTCACTGGCCACTCAGCTTCTGTTTTCTTTGCAAACTTCTCCCTTTCTGTGGCTATGTATAAGGATCCTGGGACTCTGTCTCTGCTCTAAGTATACTGTCTACCATGGGTAATCTGCCAGCTCATGTCTTTGAATACCAATGGCCTCTTGCAGCTTCCCCATTTTATATATTTAGCTCTGGAGTCTCCCTTTATGTCCAAATTCGTATGTCCAACTTCACTTGACATTGCCATGTAAATGCATAATAATTTACTCACAATTTCAGTGTCTTGTCAAAACATCAAACCTATCTCTAAATCATATTTTGAACCCAGAAGCTTAGCCTGAGTGGTAGCTTCCAGAAGACATGAGTAGACTTCTAAATGGTCTTATTGATTTAATTCTTATAGTATTATAACTTTCCACTTCTGTTTTCTAGGCAGAAGTGAAAGTGATCTTTTTGAAACTACAAATTATGTCATCTGTTATTGAAAACTCTTCAGCATGATTTTGGTCTCAGCTTCAATGTGACCTCCTTGCAAAAATGATCATTCTCTAACACCCAGTTTGTTACTGCCTGACAGTCACTCTGTCACATTACCCTGTTTTACTATCATTGCATTTATCAGTAACTTATGGTTTCCTGTTTGTTTGTAATATGTCCCATGAATATAGAGACACTGTTTTGGTCATTGCCTTAGCCTCAATGTACAATGTATGTCACATAATATGTGTTTAAAGGCAAAGAAACAAAAGAATGAATGAATATATTTCTTCCTCAGCATCCATTGCAATATCTCATGACTTTCTTTGGCTTTGTCTACGTGACAATACTAGCTTAGGAGATTTCACAATTAATTTGGATAATTATATTAATCTTTCTGCAAATATCTGGAAAAATTTATTTGACTGCTCCACTCGGGTCTCTGTGAAATGGTGGGGGCTTCACCCAACTGTAATTGACTTCAGTCATGTTACATGAAGGCCAAAAGAAGGACCATCTTTGCAACACTCTTTATAATCATCATGCATAATTTGGCATGCTTAAAAGAAAACTTGTAGCACCATGGTGGTGAGAACTTTTATTTTGCACAAGGTTTTGATGTCTTTACTTTCCGTTTGCTCACCTAAGTATTTTAAGAATATGATGCTAGTCATTCCAATATATGTACCGTATATATTAGGCATGTCATGTATAGTGCTTATCCTGGAAACAATTGTCTATTTGTAAATTCTCTTTTCCTCATTATATAAGCAAAGAACATAAAAAACCAGAAAGCACAATGACATCACTTGGCCTCAGGTGAACTAGACCTCACATAAAGGCACCGGAAGCCGGCTTCAATGCAGGCATACCGCAACAACTCAGTTTCAAACTGAGTCTCAAAGAACCTTGGTTTAGTGTTTACTGTAGACAGGAAGAGATCGTGTGAATTTCCATACTCTAAATGTAGGAGCGATCTTATTGTGTTACTATTTGGCTATTTCCTTTTAGCCTAAGTAAGAGTGTTTCCTAGGAGCTTTATGTCTCAGATTCATAGAAACTCTGTCTTCTGAAGCCCCAGCTTAAGATCCCTCCCCTGTATAGTTAAGAGTTTAAACCAAGTGCCAGTGAATGCCACATTTTTATCACTGTTTTGAGAGACTGTTGTTCGGCAGAGGGCACAGACACAATACATCTTTGTCTTCCCTAGCTAATAACCCAGGGTGTAGTAGGCCAGGCATGCCTTTAACATTTACTGCTGCTACATTTGTCTGTGTTGTATAAAAACTGTGCAACAGCCTGGCCCTGCTCATTGTTTTCAGAACCTTTACTCTCCTTACCATTCCCATCATCCAAATTTATATAAGGATGAAACTATTAGAAACACAATTGGTGAATTCTTGTCACAGGGACTGCTGCTGGCAGCTCATCAACTTTTGATATGCCACTCAGACAAATGAAACATAAGCCACCCAGAACAAAGAGACCTTTTGACACTTCAAAGGAAATCCCTATGGGTGGTTTTCTCTTGAAGCTACACTAAACTGGCTCGTACTCCTCAGCTGGAAGCGGCCAATGTCTCATTAGCTCCTAAAAAGGCTCAGCATGAGCTTTTCTTTTAAGCTATAATTATGACATGCACTCCTGTTATGCTGCACTGAATCACAACACTGTCACCAGCACATTATAAACATCCACTCTAATTGAAAAGCAGATTAGACTCTTGTGTTAATTATCCAAAAAGCCCACCCACTTGCATACATTATGATTGCCTCTTAAACACTGAGGATGTTGAAATCCCTTAGAAAGACAAGGCAGACTTAATTGCAATAACCTGCAAATTAAGTTCAATTTACTTTAAATTTACCAGTTTAGTAGGCTCATTTGATGGTGTTAATGTTCTAGCAAATTAATTATCTGAATTAGTCATGCCTGGTGGAGTTTTGCAGCAGAATACATTGTACAGTGGCCTGTTAATAACAGGCAAACAGGACAGGATTAATGAGAAGATTATGCTCAAGTTCTTAAAAAAAAAGGATCTTGCATGAATTCAAATATAATCACGAAAGTCCAAATACAGGCACAGAATATAAACAAACTGAGATTTATTACACTCTATGGCATGCCATCCAGGAGAAACAGTAAAACATGACTGATGAAATATCAGACAGCAAGATCCCTATTTCATACACTCCTGTGGACCTCTCCTGGCCACAAACTGTTTCCTGTTAGTGAGCATATGTGAATGCCACGGTCAGCAACTGAATGCCTTAGGCAGTGGACTGAAGAAAAGGACTGGCATGTCAGTTAGAAATAGCTTCCTCTGGCTAGTTCTGTTGCCCTTTTAGTAATTTATAAAGCTTTCAGGTGTGTTCTGGAACCCACTTACAGCCATCTCTTTGGCCAGATCTGAATACTATTAATCCAAACAATCTGAAATAATGATTATCTTGCTGCCCCTCTTATTTTTGTCCCAGTAAAATCTGCCCAGGTTGCATGTGTGAAATTTGGCCAGGGTGAAGAAGAGAGGGAAGAAGAAAAATGGAAATGTGAAAGATTAGAGGAAATTTAGAGCATCCGCATCTTTGGAGATCTTCTGCATTTACCCTTCTCTGATGATAACAAGTGCATTTTACTTGTGCTTGTATCCCTCAGGTCCTAGGACACAGATTGGAACATCACAGGGGCTTAAAAACATTCTTATTTTTTGAATGGATGAAACACAAAATCAGCTTAGTGATGATTTCTGAGGAATTACTCAGCCTGGAGGATAGTGTAGGGGATCCCTCCTACCAAATATGAAATATCTTAAAATTCTGTGTCAGTTCTTCCATTGTTATAAATAGTTAGACTTTCTCCTTTTGGTTCTGAAGAGATGCACGCAAGCTCTCTTTCTGCCATCCATAGCAGAAAGAAATAACCTCTGGGTGTCAAACTAATAATCTTTGGCTGGCTCGAACTGAATATGATCATGCAGTGATTGACCTCAACATGCCAGATCATTTTCTTGGAGCAGTCACCACTTCTGTATTTTTCCCATCCACAGCTGTCACACTGTGCTGAGCCATTGAAAGAGCCCAGATTTGCATCCTTCATGCATTTATGCTTCTCTGCTTAAAATAAAACTGTCACCACTTGAAAGGCTGAACCATTGATTCTGTTTTTTAAAACATTATCTCATTAAAAGCCAAGGATTTGGATTTAGTTGGGAGTGGATAGAGATATGCAGAATATATGAATGTATTTTATGGGGCATATTTAATTTTGGAGGAAAAATAATGAGAATAAAAATTGTTTCAATATGTTTTCTGTATTGTGTCAATATATCACACAGCTCCTTTCTAAAGTCACATTTGCTGTTAGGGTGGTTGGGTTTTTTTGTTTTTGTTGTTGTTGTTCTCTGTTGAATTACAATTTGCAGCAGTAAATGAAACTGGCACAAAAGTGGGTGTTATTAAAACTGGGCAGAAAAAGTAAAATAACAGCATAATTCCACTGTAAAGGCCGATATGTGTATGCTTGAAACGACTTTGGTTGGAACCCATAGGAAATAGAAAATACACCATAAAGAAATTGGATTTCAGTGACACATAAACAAAAGGCAAATGACTAATATATTTACATATAACATGTGGTGTATTCATTGCACACCATGGTGACCGAATTATTTCATTTATAATTTATACAGCAAAACCTTATTAAATGTGTAACTATTTTGCCAGATGATAATATACATAGGCGATTAGGCTTCTATTATTGAATATCATTAACAACAGAAGATTTTCATTGTGAGTTAATTTTTTTCCAGTCCTTTCTTTTCTGTACTATATGCTTTGAATGGAATCCTGCTTCTCTTCAATCAGAATGACACAGTGGTAAGAAGAAGGTAGCAGTGAATTTCTGGAGGAGAAGCATGCTCATTGGACAACATCACGGCACCTCTACCATATTCCCTAGAATATCAGTCTTCAGAATATATAAGGCATAACTGATGGGTGTGTATAAATTCACAGTAATTTTAGAGATTATAGAAAAGCCCTTCTCTGGCAAACAACATTCTGTCCAAGGCCAGAAAAACCAGAATCTGGAACCAGACAAAGATTGCTATAAAGACTGAAGGGTCCCTTGAGAAAGCGTTGTCAAGAGAAAGATTCATTGTGCTGTCTCTCCTTGTATGGACCATCAGACCAGAGGCTTTAAGAAACTTCCAGTCACCAAGGTGGTAGTATATGTAGTGCAGGGTGCAAGCAGTTTTTCATCTAAACATCCTTCTCCATATCCTAGCTGAACAGGATTTTGTTTCTTCCAACACGACAGTGCACACAACTTCTCGTGGGCTGTCTGTTCCTCTCACATACATCAAATACTCTTTATTAGTTTTCAGGATTCATTTTCAGAATAAGAAAAGAAAATCCCACCTTTAAGATTTTCCTTCATGCAGTGTTATTTAATGAGGGTTAAACAAGTTTAGAATGTTTGCAGTAACTCTCATGTCAAGCCAGGAGCGGGGTGCTTATGAGGGGTGGTGGGAGTTTGAGAGGGGGGATGAAAGTGAGGTGGCAGATAAATGCTTTTAAACAATAAAATGTATTTTACTTTCCAGCCTAGAGCTGTCAGGCTTCATTTCAAATAATATATCCTGACAGTTGATAGCTACTCTTAAAAACTGGGTGAAGCTTTTGCAGTTGCAAACTAGTGTGATAAAACATGAAAATACTTTATTCAGGTAAAGTGGAAATAGCTGTTCAGTCTGGTTAAGTTACACAGAAACCTTTTTCTCTCTAAATTAATGTACTGTGCAAATATCTTTCCTGTGACAACATAGCTGTCCACTTAATAAAAGCCCTTCCAGTGAGAACTGTGTCTTAGTCCACTGAAGCATTAGTGAGTATTCTGAACCTAAACCCAGGTAAACCTGAACATTCAAAACAAGTGTACGAGGAAGTGAATCTTAGTGTTGCCTATCATAAGTGAAAAATGCAAAGAACATGTGTTTATTCATTCTCTATTGTTGGTGTGGGAAAAGGCAAATAACTGCTGGTTTTCGTATTTGATTTTTTGAGAGACTGTTTTGTACATTTCCCCACTTATTAGTTCAATAATTACTCAAGATGGGAAAAAGTGTTATATATTTTCATTATATATTTTCATTTGTGAGTTGTTTTTTTTTTTTCCCAAGGAGCTTCCCTTGGGTATGGAAGAATGTCAAAGTAACCAAAAGAAAAATAAAGAAAGAAGATAGAATAAGGCTATTGTCTTTGATTAAGACTCAAAGTAGTGTAATGCAACTGTTGCTAAGAGATATATGGTGCCTGGGGTCAATTAACAGATGTATGAAGTCTAGAATCTAGGAGAAGATATTACTGCTCAGACCACATCTGGACTGGTGTGCTCAATTCTCAGCCTGAGACTACTCCAAATTAACTACTATTTAGGGAAGAGCAAAAGGGGTGGTAATAAAATATAAAATTATTTTACATGAGAAACAATCAAAGGATGGAAAACATTTCTCATTGAGAGATCAAACTCTAGCAGAAGATGGATAGTCACTTGGAGGGGAATCTGCAAAGGCTTTACAATAGCATTTTTATCTTCTTCACTGAATAATATTGCCAATATCAGTGGTAATAGTAGTAATGATAGCTGTTACCTGTCTAGTGCCCCTAAGTTTACAACCTTCTTCTTATAAATATCATCTCATTTGATCTACCCAACAGCTTGAGAAGAAATTATTGTGATCTGTGTTTCATATATGAACAAATGACTTCAAGATGACCCAGTTATGTGCTCAGGAAATACAGATAATAAGGGAAAGTCTTGGGACTCCCAGTCTCTTGAGCCACAAATCTTGATGGGCAGCTGGACCATATTATCTAAAGTCTTCTTTTCAATATTTAGTTTTTATGATTTTAATAAATATTAAATCTGACAATTATGTGCCTTGAGTTTGCTCTTCTTGAGCAATATCTTTGTGATGTTCTCTGTATTTCCTGGATTTAAATATTGGCCTGCCTTGCTAGGTTGGGGAAGTTGTCCTGGATAATATCCTGAAGAGTGTTTTCCAGCTTGGATTCATTCTCCCTCTCACATTCAGGTACACTGATCAAGCGCAGACTAAGATTTTTCACATAATCCCATTTTCTTGGAGGCTTTGTTCATTTCCTTTTTAAAAAAAATTAATTGTACTTTGAGTTCTGCAGTACATGTGCACATCCTGCATTGTGTATACGTACATACATGCCATGGTGGTTTTCTGTCTCCTTCCTACCCTTCACTGTCACCTACATCAGGCATTTCTCCCAGTGTAACCCCTCCCTATCCTCCTTGCCCCCTTCTGTCCCTCTCCTTTCCTCCCCTCCCCCACCTACCCAGTGAGTGTTGTTCTCTTCCCTGTGCCCAAGTGTTCTCATTGTTCATCACCTGCCTATGAGCGAAACATGCAGTGTTTGATTTTCTGTTCTTGTGTCACTTTGCTGAGAATGATGGTTTCTAGATTCGTCCGTATCTCTACAAAGGACACAAACTAATTGTTTTTTTATGGCTGCATAGTATTTCATGGTGTATATGTGCCACGTTTTCTTTGTTCAGTCTGTCATTGATGAGCATTTGGGTTGGTTCCAGGTCTTTGCTATCATAAACAGCACCACAACAAACATACTTGTGCATGTGTCTTTATAATAGAGCAATTTACAATCCTTTGGGTAAATACCCAGTAATGGGATTGTGGGGTCAAATGGAATTTCTATTTTCTAGATCCTTGAGAAATTGACATTGTCTTCCGCAATGGTTGAACTCATTTCTTTTCACTCTTTTTTCTTTAATCTTACCTTCTTGTTTTATTTCATTGAGTTGATCTTCAATCCCTTATATCCTTTCTTCTACTTGATTGATTCAACTATTGAAACTTTTGAATGTTTCAAGAAGTTCTCTTGCTGTGTTTATCAGCTCCGTCATATAGTTTATGTTCTTCTCTAAGTTAGTTATTCCAGTTAGCATTTCGTGTAACATTTTTTTCAAGGTTTTTAGTTTTGTTGCATTTGGTTAGAACATGTTCCTTTAGGTCAGAGAAGTTTGCAATTACCCACCTTCTGAAGCCTGCTTCTGTCAATTCATCAAACTCGTTCTCCATCCAGTTTTGTTCCCTTGCTGGTGAGGTGCTGTGATCCTCTGGAAGAGATAGGCTGAAATCTCCAAAAACCAGAATGCCTTATTTCCAATGGTTTCTTTCCATCTTTGTGGATTTATGTACCTTTGGTCTTTGAAGTTGGTGACCTTTG
>PVKP010021106.1:0-39707 GCA_004027715.1 Plecturocebus donacophilus | reverse complement strand
AGATTTGCACAAGTTCACTGTTAGTGTTGGTACAAACTAGTGCTGCCTTATTGAAGAACAGTTTTCTAATCCAAAACAACCATAAGAATGTGCATTCTCTTTGATTTAGCATGGAAATTTACTCTGAGAAACAAGCCAAAAGAAATAAAAGTTATATGCTGAAAATGTACATGACAGTATTGTTGATAACAGCTCCAGATCATAAAAGCAATCCAAATACTGGAAAGTATGTGAATAGTTAAATACATGAGACTGTTAATTTAGTTATTTTTAACATAAAAAGAATGCTGCATAATAGTGTGTCTATGTTGTATAGGAGTAATATTAAGTGAAGAGGCCAGGATACAAAATTATATAACACATGGTTGGAGCAGAGTAAAAATACCTATGTAGATAGTGAAAACTAAAAGATTTTAGTATATCATAAAGTACATTTATAAATTATCTAAAAGTATATACCTATATTTGACAATATATATAAGTATATATTTGATCACATATATAGGTATGTTTAAAAATACCTATATATATGGTCAAAATTAAAGTCTTCTAATTTTGACCATATATAGGTATGTTAAAAATACCTGTATTTGACTATATATAGGTATTCAAAAATTTTACCATATATATAGGTGTGTTAAAACTGCCTATATATATGGTAAAATGGTGAAAACTAAAAAATTTTAGCATATCATAAAGTATGTACAGCTTTCAAAAGATGTACAATTCTAATTGATTTGATCTCTTTTTATGCTATACCCAATTCTGCTCTGAAAGAGACAATAAAAGAGAAATTACGTCAGTGAAGAGTCTTCTGGAAAAGAAGGAAATGGATTGGTCAAGGTTTTCCCTGAGGGAAGAAATAAGGTTCAGCAAATACTGTATGTTTTCACTTATAAGTGGAAGCTAAACGTTGGATACTCACGAACATGAAGATGGCGACAATGAACACTGGGGTGTACTAGCAGAGGAATGGAGGGAGGGGGCAAAGGTTGAAAAACTAACTTATTGGCTACTATGCTCACTACTTGGGTCATGGGAACAATCGTACCATGAACCTCAATGTCACACAAAATACCCATGTAACAAACCTGCACGTGTGTCCCTGAAAGTAAAATAAAATTGGAAATTTTTTTTTAACGAGATTCAGATATTCTAACTCAGATGGTCTCCTTCATGCCATCATTCTGCGATGTGCTTTCAAATAAGTTAATGAAGAATTGCCAAACTGCCTTCCACAATGATTGAGCTAATTTACACTTCCACCAATAGCATAAAAGTGTTCCTTTTTCTCCACAACTTCACCAGCATCTATTATTTTTTGACTTTTTAATAATAGCCATTCTGACCAGTGTGAGATGGTATCTCATTGTGGTTTTGATTCACATGTTCTAACTTATAAGTGGGAGCTAAATGATGAGGACACATGGACACATAGAGAGGAACAGCACACACTGCGGCCTATCAGAGGCCAGAGGGTGGGAGGAGAGAGAGGATCAGGAAAAATACTAGCAGACACTAGGCTTAACACCTTGGTGATGAAATAATCTGTCAACACATCCCCATGGCACACATTTACCTATGTTATGAACTTGCACATCCTTCACATGTACCCTAAACTTAAAATAAAAGTTAAATATAAACTAATAAATTTATTCCTAAAAATAATACAGTAAATACATGGTACGAACTGAATCATGTCCCTTCCAAAATGTATATGTTGAAGCTCTAACCTCCAATACTTCAGAACTTGACTGTTTGTGAAGACGGGGACTTTCAAAAGGTAATTAAGTTAAAATGAGGCCCTTAAGGTGGATCCTAATTCACTCCTACTTATGTCCTTGTAATAAGAGGAAATTCAGACATACAGAGAGACACCAGGGATGCTCATGCACAGAGAAAAGACCATGTGAGGACGCAGCAAGAAGGTGGCCCTTTGCAAGCCATGGAGAGACCTCAGGAGAAGCCACACCTGCCAACACCTTACTTTGAACTTCTAGTGGTGTGGGATAATTAATTTCTGTTGTTTAAGCCACCCAGTCTGCGGTGTTTGTTACAATAACCCTAGCAAATGAATAAGGTGTTATTTTTCTTCCTCATTTTGCTTCTAAAGAAAAGTAGACTTCAAATAGTTAGATAATTATTTGAAGGTCACAGAGCCAGGAAGTATAAAAGTTTAGATTCAAACCCAGAGATCTTGTATTTCAAAGCCTAGCTTGATCCACCACACCTGCCCAGAAAATTATTCTGTTCCTTCAGACAGTTGGAGAGAGAGAAGTAATTGAGTGAAGATACCAAGCTTACTCTGGAGGGGATAAGAGTGGGGAACAAAAAGGCAAGATGAGGAAATATTAACTGAATTTCCTGTTTTCAGTGAAATAAGGTGAAATTGTCTGTTAAAAAATGGATCATAAAACTAGAGAATGAAAAAGCCAACAGCAGCTTCTATGAGAAATCAGATCGGATACCAGCCAGGACTGCAAGAGTTCATCTGAATTCCTATTCTGGAGAGAGGTAATAAACTGCAGAGAAAAGAACACATGCTATGAAATCACACAGCTGAGATTTTGAATTTTGTCTTTATCTCTTCCTACAACAGTGGTGGTTGTCAACCAGAGACTGTTTTACCCACTTCTCCCACTGCACCTCCAAGAGATGTGGCAATGTGGACACATCAATGTTTAGTTGTCAGAGCTGGGATTGGAGTGCTTCTGGTGCCTGGTGATATCTAGCCAGGGATGCTCCTAAGCATGCTGCAATACACAGGACAGTCCCTCACAACAATTATCTAGCCCAAAATGTTAATAGTGCCTGATTTGAGAAACCCTGACTTGGAGGGATGCCCTTTAAAAAGATTCTTAGCTAAACCTTCTGAGCCTCAGTTGCTGTATTTCTAAAATAATAGCTATAATACCTGCCTTAGAGATCTTTGGCGATTAGAGGCATTGTATGCCTAGCACAAAGCAAAATGTTCAGTCACATGGGCACTCCGAAACTATAATTTTGTCTCCACTTAACCAATTGGGCCTTTAGGTTCCTTTTGTCTCGGTTTTCCCGAATTACTCTCTTCATCTAATGAAGCTACAGATTTCAAAATCCAGCCTCAACACTGACCTACATTGACTTTTCTATCAACCTTTCAGGTTTACCCCTTACCCCTTGAATTGGGCCAATATTTATATTACAACCTGATAATAAAGAGGTAAAATGCCAAGGTGTTACTCTAGAACTCAGGCATACATTTCACTTCTAGAATTGTATTGATTGTAAGGCAAGCATCGTGGATACACACATGGATATCTAGAGAGATGTTTATTCCAGCATTGTGTGTGGTCAGAGAGTAAGAGAGAGTATCGATAATCTAAACATTTAATAGGAGTTGTTAAATCAATGATGGTATTAATATATTCTTTTAAGAGACTGAATTTTCTGGTGTAAAATGATAAAATATAGATTACCATTTAGTATGTTATGAATAAACATTACCATTGAATCTATATTCTCCTGAATATTTCTCATAAAATATCATTAAGCATCAAAAATAACTGACAAAAATCCCAGACACCAAAATAGAAACAGTTCTCTCCAGGTAGTGAAATTACAGCTGGCATTTTTGGTGCGCTTTACTATATATTTTAAATTTTCTAAAATAAACTCATAATATTTAAACCAAATAAAAATAAATATTATATAATTTTGGAGTTAAGTGTAAATGTTTGTCAGGCTCAAAAGTAGTTGCAATTCATTTGAATAAAGAAAATAAAAGAAAATCTTAAAACACAAGCCTGAATTGTCTGAGGTTGAAAAGAAGAAAAAGAAAATTCATAAAATGACAAGGAGTTCACTCTCTTGAGGAGTTGCCAACTTCATTACTTCAGCCCAAGAGTGAGAAGTGCATGCAACCTTAGCTCTCAGAAGGGAAGCTAGTGTCTCTTCCAGATGCAACCAGGTTTCTAGTCAGATGCACTTTTTCTGTTTTATAGAACAGAATAATCAAATGGCCATTTGCCTTATCTCAACTAAGAAAGCTTCAAGTCTGATGCTCCAAGTAATTGTAGACAAATGGTCTTAAAATCAACACAGAAAACTTACCTGCCATTCTCAGACTCTCTTCAGTTCTGTGTGGTGTAATAGTTTTTCATAATATTTTTAAGAGTATCTATATATAAGAATTAAAGAATGGAAACTGTGAAGTGTTCCAAGAGCTTTCAGGAAATGCTTTTAATCTGTAAGTACTTCAATGTGGAGTTTATGTAAATTGGAGAAAAGAGCAGTTTTGCAATGAATCCAACCAGCAAAACATCTACTGCTCTTCTTCCACAGCTAGGCAGCTTCTGCACCATATATGTTTTGAAGTGTAATTCCTACATACTCCTAATATTTTCCCATACCAACGTTTTACTATAATTCATGCTGTGGCTACCAACGCATCATGTGGCATAGACCAATAACATCAACATCCCAGCACCACATAACATGAAAGTCCTAAACCATCTCACTTCATTTTCACTTTTGCTTCTTAGCATCCACTATTCCTGTGCCACTTAGACTTCATCCCTTGGTGTTTTGTTTTGTTCTGTTTTTTGTTCTTAGCTCATATTTGTTTTAGGGACACGACAACAGATGTGGCTTCTTCAGTTGTGACCACCAGAACTCTCTTGGTTTCACGCTTGCCTTCTGAAGCCTCTCCTCTGTGTTTCTGTGGTGGCCACCTGGGCTGACACCATCTGCCTGACATAGATCCTTGTGGAAAACACACTCACTTGGTAGGCCCTATCTCCCTTATCAGAGGATGAGATATTGATGTGTTTAAAGGGCACTACTTTCAAAGCTCTGGAGTCCAGAAGCCAGGGAATTTGGATGGTTAGCAATACCAACGTAAGTATAGTGAGAAGTGAATAATTCCATTAAGAGCTACCTCAAGGCCATGTAGTACCTTTGAGTGTTCATAGTGTTGTCTAGGTTTTTGGTGTTGGGTCAACAGATTTCAGCTCTGCCACTAACTGACTGAATGACCTTTAGAGCTGTACTAGTTCAAACTAGTGCAAACCTTTCTGTGGTTTAGATTTTTCATCAGTAAAAGGAAAACTCAGATAAAAGCAGAGAAACTTGAAAGTATCTGGTACACAGAAAAGCGCACAGGTTGGGGTCAAATACAACTGGATTTGAATCTAGCTCTGAATGACACTGAACAATGTATATAACTTAACTGACCCCCAACTTTCTACTCTGAAAATTGATACCTATAGCATCATTCAGTAGATTTAGAAACATAGAAAGTGCAAAATAGAAGAGTTGGCACATAAGAATTGCCATCATCATTAGTACAGCTCTAAAGTTTATTCTACATATAGGACATACGTATATCAAATATATACCATGTTATAACACATGAAGGGCAGACATCAATCACAAACCTTTGAATAAAAAGGGGCTTCATCTGCCAGGCGCGGTGGCTCACGCCTGTAATCCCAGCACTTTGGGAGGCCGAGGCAGGTGGATCACGAGGTCAAGAGATTGAGACCATTCTGGCCAATATGGTGAAACCCCATCTCTACTAAAAAATGCAAAAAAAAAATTAGCCGGACATGGTGGCACGCGCCTGTAGTCCCAGCTACTTGGGAGGCTGAGGCAGGAGCATTGCTTGAACTCAGGAGACAGAGGTTGCAGTGAGCCGAGCTCATGCCACTGCACTCCAGCCTGGCACCCAGTGACAGAGAGAGACTGTCTCAAAAAGATAAAAAATTTAAAAAAAAGAAGGGGCTTCATCCTAGGTGGTAAAATTTATTGAAATTCAAAAATTTTACAGTAAGTATATTTGTGCACTCTTGTAATATAGAGGCAGTGATGTAGATTACAGACCAAGAAAATGAAAACTTCCAAGTATTGAAATTTGGTAAGCTAGAAAAAATATTGAACTAAAATTAAAGTGATCTGGATTGTTTCTTTTCAGATCCTGTCACTAACTAGATTTATGACATTCAATAAGTCATTTCCAGACATGAGTTGTCTCTTCTGTAGTGACAAGTGTATTCATCTCTACTCCCAATTGTCAAGTAACAAAAATATGACTTGAACTAGTTTCAACATTAAAGAACTATTACTCAACAGAAAAGATCAAATTTAGTGCTAAGGTTAGGTATGGCTAGGATAAAATACTCAAACGATGCAGTTGGGGTTGCATTTCTCTCAAGTACGCTCTCTCCATGTAATAAATGAGACAGAAATACATAATCAGAACTGATATTCTGCCAAAGGAAATGTATCCTCTTTCAAAGGTTTGGCAAAATACTATTACATGTATGTACTTCCCAGAGAGAATGCTGCCTTTTCTTTGAGCATGTGCTCACTGCTAGATCAATGGTTTGACTGAAGCTTTGGGTGTTGTTCCAGTCCTGAGTCATATCTCCAGCTCTGTGTGTGGTAAAAAGGAACAAAGAAGAGCCTACGACTATCAGAACCACGTGGAATTCATTCCCCAGCTAAGTTGGTAAGCGTTTTATCACCAAGAGGAATTGATGTTGGACTGGAAAAGAAGGTGGTAGCTTATATAATCTCAAGTTTCTTCATAGCTTATTTTTCTATATTCTATTATTCTAGATCCCATTACAAGTAAGTACCTGAAAAGCTAGTTAAAATCTGAAGCAATGAACATTTAACATAACAAAAGAGCAAAAACACAATGTTTTACGACACGTGGAAATTTTACATGAACATGCACCCTGTGGTGGACAAAGAATCATTAAGCCTGAGGCTTTGTGTCTAGTGCTGTGCTAGACTTTGCTGGGAAGACTTGAGGTGCTGAGGCTGGAGATGGGGAAGCCAAGGCAAGCACACAGAAACAATGCAGGACCACTGAGTAAGGCCACTGGACAGGTGCGAAATCATAACATCATGATGCATGACCTCATGTAAGTCCCCAAGTCTCTCTCTGCCTCTGATCTTTAAAATGTTTGCATAAACACCAATACCTAACTCTCCAAATAATTGCAAAAACCAAAGAAATTAAAAGCATTTCAAAAGTATAATGCTGTTCAGACATAATTATTTTTGCAGAACAGATTTTAAATAGGTACTAGATTTCTGATATCATTTATACATGCTGAAGAAATTCAGACAAAGCAGAGGGCAAGTAGGTAATTGTCTGATCACACAGGGAAGTACGATTAGAGTGGGACCTAAGAGATGAATGTGATTTGAACAGCAAAGGGGAGGGAGAAATATATTGTAACAGATAAAGTCTTGTGACTTGACTGGAAAATAACTTGCAGAAACTTACAGGTTCATAGTTTTCTAACTCGTACTAGTATTCAATCATGTCTAGTCTTCCTTTTTCTGCTCACTGTTTTAATTTGCTTTGAAAGTATGGACAAATTCCACAAGTCTTGCTTGGTGAAGAAAGCACTACATGGTAAGTATGTGCCAGAGAGAAAAACCTCTTTGGTGCTTATAAGAAAAAGTGGAGATCTGGCAGATAGTTTGAAAACAATTTGGAGTCTGGTATTAAGGAGATTCTGGGAAAAGGCTGCATAGAACCAAGTATTTAACTTCATCCTTGGTATTTAAAGTAGCAAGTGTTACATGAAGAAACAGAGCTATTGAGCAGTTAATTCTACATTTTTTTTAAGAAATAAAGTATTAGCAACTTTAATTTTCTCTAGGTTCTGATAGCTTTCATACTCTTCTAATCCTACTAATTCAACAATGATTTATTGTGCCAGGAACTTTCCAGATTCAAGGAAGACAGAGATAAAAGGTTATTGTACTTGACCTCAAGGATCTTGTGTCTTATGACTAACGCTGGAATGACAGTTCAAAGAAGATAACACAAGAGAAGGTGAATTTTTAGAAAGCACATGAAGAGGTATCCATGCAGACATTGCACAATTCTGAGAGAATAGAGCAGGATTGGTCTGAGCTGAAACAAGTTTAACCCCAAAATCTGGATTAATGGAACCATTTTTCATTTTTGTTGAATGGAGATCCCAAACTTCTTATTAATATTTGTCATTTGAATCATGTCCATTTTACAGATGAGAATCAGAAAGCCACATGGACTTGTGTAGAGCGACCTAATCACACAGTGAGTTTTCTGATTCTAAATGTTGTTTCTTTTCCACTGTACTTCTTTCCATTTTTCTGTGTTGTTTCTATATGTTTGTCTGTCCTATCTTACCACTTTTAATTTGTGAAGAAAAATATGTGAATTAATTGGACAAGTAATTATTGAACACACATTATTAATAAGGTACCATGCCAGACACTGACATTACCAAGATGAACAAACTTGGAAGGCTGATAGGTTGAAGATGTATTTATTTGAGAGATAAGGACCAACACAACTTGTTAATTGATTGGAGGTTTAACTAATTTTCTCTATTTTTCTGTTTTGTTAATTCATTGATTTATACTTTTATTTTGATTATTTATCTCTCTATACTTATTTTGAGTATACTTTGCTTTTTCCTAGCTTTTTAATGTCACCTAAGAGTACTAATTAGAAACCTTCCTTTGTATCTAATCTAAGCATTTAAACATTTTTAAACGGACAAAATACTTGAATAGATACTTCTCCAAAGAAGATATGCAAATGGCCAAGAAGCACATAAAAAGATACTCAACATCAATAACCATTAGAAAAATTCAAATCAACCACAATGAGATATCCCTTTATACTTATTAGAATGGCTATCATCAAAAGAACAGACAATAATACATATTAACAAGACATAGAGAAATCAGAATCCTTGTGCATTGCTGGTGGGAAGGTAAAATGGTGCAGCTACTGTGTAAAAAAGTATGGTGGTTCCTAAAAATATTAAGTATAGAATTACCCTATGATCCAGCAATTTTATTTCTGAATACATACCCAAAAAATTGAAATCAGGGTCTCAGACATTTACACATTAATGTTCATAGCAAGATTATTAGCAATAGTCAAAAAATGGACACAACCTAAATTTCCACCAATGAATAAGCGGATAAACAAAATTTGGCATGTCAATACCAAATAGGATATTATTCAGCCTTAAAAAGGAATGAAACTTGGCTACAATATAGATCAACTTTGAAGACATTATGCTAAGTAAGCCAGATGCAACAGGACAAATATTGTATGAGTCCACCTTTATGAGGTACCTAGAATATTCAAATTCTTAGAGATAGAAAGCAGAGCAGCAGTTACCAGGGTCTAAGGAGAAAGGAAATGGTAAATTTTTATTTAGTGGGAACAGAGTTTTATTATCGGATGATGAAAAATTTCTCGATAATTTTTTTTGAGAGGGGAGAACTAAGCAATGTTTTAGCTGCATGTTAAGAAATAAATGTGTACACCTAAAATTTATATGTTGAAGTCTCCATTCACAACATGATGGTATTTGGAGATGGTGTTTTGAGAAATATGAGCGTTAGATTAGGTCATAAACGTGCAGTTCTTATGATGGAATTAGTGGCCTTATAAGAAGAGGAAGAGAGATCGCTGCTTCTCTCTTGCTCGGTTATTCGCCTCCACAAACCAGGAAGAAAGATTCAAGTGCATCCACACCAGCCAGAACTTTGATCTTAATCTGGGGCTTCCCAGCCTCTAGAGCTGCAGGAAATTAACCTCTGTTGTTTAAGACACCCAGTCCACGGTATTTTGTTATGGCAGCCCAAGCTCATCCCACAATTTAGTGTCTTTATTTTATTTCCATTAAAATTTTTTTTTAATTTCTCTTGTAATTTCTTCTTTGGCAGATAGATTATTTAGAAATATGTATTGTTTAAATTTCCAGATACGTTGGGAGTGTGGTTTCCAGATATTTTTCTGTTGCTGATTTCTAAGTCAATTCCCAGTGTGTCATCATACATAGTCGGTATAATTTCAATCCTTTCAAATGTAATGAAACTTGTTTTATGGCACAAAATATGGTCTATCTTGGTAAAGAAAATAATTTGTATTCTTCAGTTGATGGGTGGAGACATCTGTAAATATCAGTTAGATCAAGTTTGTTCATAATTTCTTCTATATTTCTATTGATTTTCTGACTATTGTTGTATCAGTTAGTGAAAAAGGAGAGTTGAAATTTTTAACTCTATTTCCCAATTTTTCTATTTCTCTTTTCAGTTATGTCAGATATTTGCTCCATTGCATTTTGAATAACTGTTATAAATTTCATGCAAATTTAGGTTATGTCATAATAATGAATTCATCTTTTTATTATTATAAAATGTCATTATTTATCTCTGGCAATAGTATGCAGAAATCTACTGTGTCTGCTATTAATGTTGCCATTCCAACTTTCTGATAAGTGTTATCGCAAAATATTTTATTCCATCATTTTATTACTTTTTAGTAGACTTTTTATTTTTTGAGACAGTTTTAGAGTCACAGAAAAATTTACACTCTGGGGCTCTAGTTATAGAGGATGTGTGTTAGAGAACTAATTTTGTTTGCAGATCATATGCTTTATTTTTGTTTTTGTTTTTTTTCTCTATGTTCTTCATTTTGGACAGTGTTTTTTGCTTTCTTTCAAGTCCACTGATCTGTTCTTCTGAAATATCCAATCTATTTTACCTCAATCAGTTAAAATTTTATTACTTCAGAGGTCATTTTTCATGTTAAAGCTCCATTTGTTTTGAAATTATTTCTTCTTCTGTGTCTTTCCTCTTTAGGTTCATATTCCTTTAAATCCCTGTAAACATTCTTTTAAGCTCTTTGTTTTTTAATACTTTCATCTTTGTTATTTATGAATCTTTCTTTACAGTCTTCTCCTTCCTGATTATTGGCCACAATTTCTTGCTCCTTCACTATGTTGAGCATTTTTTGATTGGATGCCAGATATTGTGATTTTTACATAGTGGAGTGTTCTATTTTGATGTAGTCTTTGAGAGACTTTTACACTTTGCTATAACAAGCAATTAATTTATTTGCTTAATAGTTTTTTTCCTGTTAAGCATTGTTTTCAAGTTATTTTAGGTCTAGTCGATGGCAGATTTACCCGTAGATGGAATTCAGTACCAATACTAAGACCTTACTCTTCCAGGATTCCTAATAATTGTCCTTTATATTTTTACAAGTTCTCTCCCTTCTGGATGTAAAAAGTCAAATGATCCTATTCCTGTGTAAACCTGGCAATTACTGAACTTACAGCTCTTAGGTAATTTTTCTTTCCCCAGAAGTTGTTTTATATGCATATTTGTGAAACTGTATCTAACACATGCACAAACTGGCATTTAATCAAAAACTAAAGAAGACCTCTGTGCGGATTTTTTGAACTCTCCTCACTAAGCTCCCTTTTCTCCTGGATTCTGCCCTGCAAATTCGATTCACCTAAGCCTCCTCAAACTCCAGTCATCTGCCTTTTCAATTCAACAATAACACTGTACTCTGCTTGGGTTCCCCCTACTTCACCACAAACTAATAATAGCCTCTAGGCAGAAAGTTGGAACATGGGAGAGATCATCTTGTATGTTTTTCTTCTCTCTGGGGGATTCTGATCCCATGCTGATCATTGTCCAATATCAAAAACAGCTGTTTTATATTTCATCCAATTTTTCCAGTACAAGTGTAAAACTTGCTACTCTCTTACAACTAGACAGACAAGAAAGAGGGATAGAGGCAGAGAGAGAAAGAGAGAGAGAGAAGAATTCACTCTGAAAATGGTTTGGCAATGGATATAAGTATGCCAGCAGCATGAATCATGATATCAGAAGCCAAACAAACTGTGGGCCTTCCAAAAAATGCAGCTATGAAAGGGACATGACAGCCAAGGACAAACAAGCTAATGCATGCTTGCAAATGCCAGCTGTGGACTGAAGCATTGTTGATCAGTCTCCTGTCTCTATACTCTTTCAGTGCCATTATCTCGCAAAAAGTCCCCATTGCTTACATCAACTAGGGAGAAAGGGAGAAGGGGAGGAGGGAAATACCTAACTGACAAAAAAAGTCCCCAAAGTGACTGAGAAAATGTAGGCTAGATAGAAAAATCAAGATTTCTGCTATTAAATAAAAGAAATTCAGTTCAGTAATAGAAATAGAAAATTATCCCTTTTCCCACAAGAGCTTCATGAGGCCACCATAACATCATTCATAATTACCCTCTTTCCTCTGCTAGACCCTGTTCTCTGAATGCTTTAGATATGCTCACCTTGTGGCCTCAAGTGAACAGTAAATTTCTCAAAGACCTTTTGTGTTTCCACTTATAGTCCTTTTTTTAATACCCTATAGCCTGTAGGCAGGGCTACGACCATAGAAGGAAATGTTTTAGGGGTACGTGGGGACTTACCTGCAAATCACCTGCCTATGTCTCTTTATAATTCTTCCGTAAAAAAAGTTGTTTCAGTGCTTACAACCAACTCTTCTTACTTTTCTGATAAAAGAAGAACACTTTTCCTGATACGTCCCTGGATAATCTTCAGCACAAACATTTTTTTCTCACTGCCACATTATGTGACAATTTTTTCCAATATTTTGTTCAGAAAAAAATATGACCCTATAGTGTTTTAAATCATTAAGAGAACACATTTTCAAATGTTTGGATTTTTTAAATTGCAACTTTAAAAGCAACTACTCCTTGAATTTTCACACTAGATATGGGTTAGATTATTTGCCAAGTAAAAAGAGAGAAAAGGCAGCTTTCTTTTAAAAAAAAATCCCACTTAAAAATGATTTTGAAAGATAAAATATACTCAAGCTATGTAATGCAGCATTACAGAAACATTCTGGTTGTTTAGGCAAAGATATGGCAAGTCATAGTGAGAATATGATTTTATTTAAAATACACCATTATATTTTGTTTTTCTCAGTTGCATACAAAAATTGTGCCAGTAAGTCCCCTCCAGGGGAGAATAGTCTGAAAAAAAATCTATTGGCAGAGGAGCTAAGGGTTGAGGAAGAGTATAGCTCTAAGCTCCTTGATTTCCATTGGCAACAATCAGCAGAGGTTGCATAACTATATATTTTTTAATATTAGCTGCTCATCATTGGCAAGTAGACTTCGCTGTAAAATGCAACTTTAAAAAGTAATCTGTTTTTCAGGCTTGCAACTGTATGGTCAAAGGAGGAGCTAAGCCTTCTTTGGGAGTCAATGGTTGCCATAGAAATGTTTATAAGTTGATCTTTTCGTGCTGAGGGGTGCTTTGCTTTGCATACAGGCCATTCAAGGTGAGGCAAATCCCCAAGGGGCAGACTCCAGCAATGCCAACTAATTAGAACAGTACAGAAGGACCAGAATGAAAGGAAGAAGGGAGGGTAGAAAAATTGCTACTGAATTATGGATAAGTTGGTTTCAGATATTTACAGAAGGTGTTGTCTTAACCATACTCAAGACTCAAATCTGCTTTTGCCACATGAAATGTTGGTTTGCAAACTTCAGAGTCCTACATATCATTTCCTGGATGTTTGCCTTGGACAATAGACCTCATTTCTCTGAGCTTTAATTTCTCCATCTGTAAAATGGGAATATTGATGTCAACTCTGCAGGTTGTTAGAAGATTTGAAATGGAAAATACATGTAAAACGCCTAGCATATTTCCCGGAGTATTACAGGCACTCAAAACATTTTACTTACTTTCCATATCTCACCGAAATCCTCTAAGGCTTAGCTTACTCTTAGAAAAAAGACTGTATGGTCAGTATCCATACTGAATTTTTGTTTGTAAATATGCATGGAACTGTTGAGAATCCTGTGGTCTTCTCACCTATTCAAACAGATTTCTTAAATCAACATGAAGAGATAATGATAGTTTAAGAACAGGATGTCTTACTTAGTAGATTATCCTCATACAGGGGAACAATTTTTAAATAATTGTATATAATCAACATATAAGTGATTAAAATATAGATTGAGTATAATTGAATCTCTTTGATGATTCAGAGATTACTTAGCTTCTTTTAGGGCTCAGGTTCAGGAATATCCATTTCAAAAAAGAGTTGAACTGACAATTAACCAGATTGGTTTGATGAGGAGAATGGGAGAAGTGGCTTTATAAATAAATCGTTTTGAGAACTTGTGCTCCCTAGATATGCTGCTATGAGGCAATATGTAAAACACTGGTGATAGAAAAACAAATCAGATTAGTCTGAATCCAGGATAAGCTCATTAGAGGGGATAAGGGAAACACAAAACAGATATTAGCACCAAAAAGTTTTCAGTACAATGCAGACACAGAAAAGAGACATCTTAACCTAGTTTGCAGTGGCAACCTAGGGCTACAACAGGCACAGTTTGCAGTGGCGTCAGGAAAAGCCAAATTCATCTGCCAAAGGCATAGTTTGACAAACAAGATGACAACACTACTCAATTTTTTTTTGGTGAAGAATCCTCATAATCTAAGCATGCAGATGGTCCTCGCTTGCCTAACACATAGTTCATCCTTTCACGGTCAAGGTAGCAGCAATGCTTGCAGCCTTCTCTCCTTTGACTGTTATGAGAACTGTCCATAAAGTTTGTCCAAGAACCCCTGATATTCTCCCAATGAAGCATCCAATATTTCTATGAAACCACCCCCTACCACTTTTACTAAGTGCATAAATATGATGTGGCTAAATAAAGGTATTAGCTGACCAACAGAGGCTGAACAGGTTGTGGGAAGCAATAGAGACTCAGTCTTCACCTTGACAAGCAGACATGTGAATTCTCATCTTTTACACTCTTTAGTGATGAAGGACATGTTAGCCTGTATTGATTTATGGTTCTGGCATTGAGACTCCCCAGATCACTCTCTGTCTCATGACATCTTGCTCCTAATCAACCTTTGCTGATAATTAGGATTTCCATACAGATGATTCTGAAAATTATTATGGCACAGACAGTATTACGTGTTTAACACAAGATTTTCTATTCCTAGTCACATAGGAAGTCCACATTCCCAAATCTCCTCTGCAATTAGATTGAGGTGATAGAAATGAGTTCTGGCCAATGGTGTATGGCAGCTATGACATAAGTCAGGCCTGGCTCTTTACAATTTCTCTTAAATCCTCCCACCACCTCTGCACTACCTATGCAAACTTGGAAGCCATGTGTTTCCAAATGGCAAAGCTACAAGATGGAGGGTAGTTATCTACCTTACTTTTTCTTTGAGACAGTCTTGCTTTGTGGCCCAGGCTGGAGTGCAGTGGCACCATCTCAGCTCACTGCAACCTGCATCTCCGAGGGTCAAGGGATTCTCCCACCTCAGCCTCGTAGTAGCTGAAATTACAGGCATAAGCCAACACACTAGGCTAATTTTTGTATTTTTAGTAGAGACAAGGTTTCACCATGTTGGTCAGACTGGTCTTGAACTCCTGACCTCAGTGATCTACCTGCCTTGGCCTCTCAAAGTGCTGGGATTACAGGTGTGAGCCACTGTGCCTGGCCTCTACCTTACATTATACACAGCATGAATGGAAACAACAAAAACAAAAAACACAAGCCACCGTGTCAGCTACTGTTAAGTACCACAACAAGCACAGCCAATAAACTTATCTGCTCCTCCGCTTCATTTAAAAATTTTCCACTTCTGTTCTTTTCTCATGGTATGTTGAATATTGCTTGTTCTTCAGGAATTAGATCAATTTTCAGCAACTTACAAAGCTTTCTGGACTTTAGCATTCATTTTCTCATATTTACTTTGTATGTCATACATTTCACATATAGGATGGTTGCATCTGAAGAGAAATAATGCACAGCATTGCTTTCCAAACTATTTCACATCATGACACATATAATACATAAAAATATCTGTATGATACAATAGAGTAAATGGGTGAGTCTGTTTTTGAATGATGCCAACCACCCAGGGAACTTCAATGACCCCAAGATCTGTTCAATCGCCTGGAGGCAAACAAGAATTGAAAGGACATCTGTCATCCATTTGTGGCATACCAATATGCCTGGGAAGTTTTGAAAGAGAATAAGCCTACTCAGAGTCTTACACAATAGAATTATGTTGGTGCTGTCATCATACTGCAGAATCTGAGTCTAAACCTTTCTTAGGATTTTTTAAAAATACAGCATACGAAAAGCATTTATTGAGTATGCTATGCATTGAATTGCCTCCATAATTCCCACAACATTGAGAAGTAGCCTACATCATTTGCTGTTAGATGAGCAAATGAATTGCCTCCATAACTCCCACAACATTGAGAAGTAGCCTTCATCATTTGCTATTAGATGAGAAAACCAAAATTCAGAGATGTTGAGGAATTTTCCCATAGCCAGGCAGTTTGGGGAGACTACATTGGAACCAAAATGGGTTCAGCTCAAAAGTTATATTTCCTTTGTCAAGACACTTCTCTCTATCAATGAACCAAACTCAACGGAAAGTGATATAAGAAGTAGAAATCCGACTTACAGTTTAAAAATTAGAAATATATTATCACACAATTAGGAAAAAATTTAATCTCCCTGTTGCATTCTGTCTTATCTTAATTGCCAGAAAATAAAAATCTAGGGCCACTGAGACCCAGTTGAGAAGTAATGCCTAATAGGCTGATTAAGGTATACTGTAGATTTGCCTGTGAATTGCAGTACAAAGAACCAAGGTAAGAGTTGAGAAGCAGTGTCTTGAAATATACAAGATTAGAACTGAATAGTCCATTCAATAGAAAGTTGTCAATCCAGGGTAAAGCTAAAAGAAGGAGTACAGGTAAAAATTAAAAAATGAAAAGTCAAATGATCATGAGGAGAGAATTTTCAAATCAAGATAGAGAGCCCTAATAGAGTTATTCTTAATATTAAATGCAGACAGCTAAACTTGTGGGCAAGAACCAGGTAGGGAATCTCTGAGAAGGGACAGCAAAAGATAGGTCACAGTCTCTCTCTTCCAGAAAAGTCAACATGGAACCAAGTATATAAGCACAGAAATATTTGAGGAGTATGAAATCTTAACAACAGTAAGGGAAGGAGACTAATTATGTTAGAGTCATCAAGTTAGTTTGATGATGCCATTCTAATATTAATAAAACCAATATATATCCGATTATGCAATCCCAGTAATGTATCTTTCAGGAACATTATCTGTCAATAATAATGGAACTATCCTGGTTATTTGGCCCTCCGTTCTACAATTTCAGTTCCTACCTTGAGCATAGCTCCATTCTGCTTATTTCCTGAAGAGAAGTGGGAAGAGGAACGAAAGAAATCCTGACTCAATAATCATTTGTTTTAGCCTACTTGGCATGCATTTTGCCCTTTCTAGTAAAACATGATGATTTTCCCTTTGAAAACCACCCAGTCTGGTTGGGAAGGAACTCATCTTCTCATTTAAGGGACATATAATGCCTAACCTGAGAAAATGAATATTTTCTATTTCCCTGGCCTAAGAGATGAAGAGCCGGACACATAGTCCAAGCTGAAAAGTGTAAATCATGTGAGATTTTTTGATAAAATTACTGAGAATGAGATACTCTTTCTGAAGTTATGGCAGATGGAAAGGATATATTCTAGAATTAATAATGAGAATCTTGCCATAAGGAGAGAAAAGCCTGTCTGAGGATGAACTAAAAGAAATGAAATAAAAAGATAAGCAAAAGATAAAGAAAAAGATTTCTGATGAAACTCAAATATCTAGATCCAACAATGCCTGATGCCAGTTACCCTTGACTTGCCGTTATATGAGCATTAAACAACTCTTCACTTCATATTCTAAAGTGAATTTGAGCAAAGATAAAGCCACTCTGCTTCTTTAAGTTTACCACTCTGAATTAAATCAGCCCAAAACTATTGACCAAGACAGCCTGAGCATTCCCCTGAGTTTTACTAAGCTTCAGGCATGTTTCTTCTTGACTATAAGTCCCTGAGCTCTTTTTTTAGATTTACTTTAGAAAACTTGCAATTGTAAATTATTTCTGTCCTTTGTGATGTCAGTTTTCTCCCAGCCTCATGACAGTTTTATAATACAGGAATTTTCTTTTCAATGACCTAGGTACCATCCCTTTGAAATATAATCATCAAAAAGGTACTACCCTATCTCCCAGTTTCTATGGGAAAGTAGGAGCCTAACTACAATAAGGGACAATTAGCAAACTCAGAGAGTCTAATCATGTTGGTCAATTTCCCCTCCAATGTCTTTCAGTACTTTTCCATGAGCTCAACCCAGAGTTTAAAAGCCTTCCAGCTCTTTGTTCCAGTGGAGTTGAGTTTTTTCTCTATTTCCTGTTGCCATAGTCTTGAAAAAAAATTCTTCCTTGCCTATTTAACTCTGGCTAGTGCAATTTTTATTTGGCATTATTTTATTTTTCGACTTCCTTTTGTGTAAAGTAATGCATTCCTTTATTTAAACAAATTGAGTAATATCTTTTTAAGCTAAAAATATCTTAACTGGAATAGAGATTGTTGTTACTTTTTCTTTACAAAATCTTATCCGTTTTTAAAAGATTTGGAGCTCTAACCTTCTACATAATATTTCATTAAATTTTGGTGTCTAATTGTACTTTCATTTTCATGCCTAGGGCTTCAGAGCAATTTCCTGTCATGGCCTTTTACATTACTTTGTCGATCTGCCACTGTTTTTCCATATCAGAGTCATATGTCACATGTTTACTCAGAAAATTAAGATTAAGAGGCTTTTCTACGCCTCTCACTCCTTCGAACTTGCCTGTTGCCTCTTTACTCTCAAAAGAGGAAGAGGAGGAGGAAGAAAAGGTGAAGAGGCAAGGGAAGGAGGAAAAAAAGAAGGAAAAGGAAGAGAAGGTAGAGGAGGAAGAAGTAGTGAAAGCTAAAAAGAAGGGATGAAAAGAGACATGGAAGAAGAATGCTAACAAAGAATGTGCCAATCTAACATCAGTATAAACTCCCATGACTGTCTTATTTCACTTATCAAAGGAAAGAGGAGGCTTCCACTCTAAAATGAACTGTGGCCTTACGCTGGGTGAGGGTCAAATGCAGAGCATTGTCTCTAAGTTGGCTATGCAAGACACACCTAATGAAGCAAAAGCAAGACCTTCTAAGAGGTTCCTTTGTAGACAAGCACAGATGCCTAAGAACATTATTCAAACTCATGGATGACTGAACTGTGGCCAGACCTTATTTCCATGTCCTTGGCTGCATCTCTCGTCTCTGCTCTGCCTCACAGATGTTGCTTTTCCCACATACCAGTCTGTAACTATGGCCTCCATTCTCCAGGTAGCTGATATTTGCTCATGTAAAGACTTAAGTATTGTCATTTGAAAAAAATTCATTTTCTGTTCATTGTTTACTTGCTAGTGTTTGCCTCTCTGCCTCTTCTTTCCCCAAGTGAGCTCAAAATAGCACTGCCCTTCAACTACTCGTAGACAAAATCTGCTTGTTGCTATTGTATTTTTTATTGATTTTTGTAAGGAAAGAAGTCTCTCTATTGATCAGAAACATATAAATATTAAAGATATTAAAACTTCATCAAGTTTTAATATCTCCACATAAGCATCTCATCTAAAGCAAACCAATTTTGGAATAAAATTTAACAAAAAGTATGTTTTAAAACTGATTTAAAGGAATGGAATCTAAGCCCACAGGTTAGTCCCATCTCTTGTCAGCCTTTTCAGTATTACGCATTTGTAATGTGATAGGTGGGTCACAGCAGATCTTTTCAGTGATGCAGTAAGCATTTGGGGCATCTAAAAATAACACTGGGATAAAGACTTCAGACTTCATTCTGAATTAGGTGGGTAGCAGGGTGGGGTGAGGAAGGAGAGAGAAGAGAAGTGAAGCATAGCTCTGGGGATCAGAGGGCCCAGGAACAGAATGGAACTCACACTGTACATTTCATGACTGGTCTGGGAGCTAAGCTCATATGGAAACAGAGAAAGAAGAGCTGAAACTCTATTAAAATTAGGAAAGATACTCATGCAGGACTGAAATTCCTGGAGAATTTAATTCTCTAAGTTTTAGTTTTTTCATCAAACGAGACAATATTTGGTGATTGCAAAAATATGCACAGAAGTCAATTGTAGTTTTATTTCTCCCTCTAGATTATAATAATATATTCCCTGAAGATCCTAACAATTAAATGATCTATGGTCACATCACAAAATCAGAGTCACAATTTATTTCTACAAGCTTTTCTTGAATTCTTGCTGTGTAACATACTGCCTCCTAGTCACTAAGGTTATAAAAACAATAAATCATGCATTCCACCTATAGACCTCATGAAATTCCACTAGAATTGGTTTCTTTCCATGGTTAACAAAAGACTTTAATATACATTATATTTGATTTTCACAGTATTCCCACAAAAGAGGGAGAGCATATATCAAAATCTCTACTTTACATACAGATAACAGTCTAGAGGTTCAGAGGAATTAAATGATTAATCCAAACTTGGAAATGGCGGAGTTGTTCTATAGGCTCATCCTGTGACTTAAAATGTAGCCATCTCTTAGAAATGTTAGCCACTGGACAAATGCCTCCAAAACAGTAGCTTGAAACCCATCATTATGTCAGTACACTATTCTAAATGTGATACTGTTGTACAGACCAAAGTTGCGTAAACCAAAGTTTACAAAGTGTATAGACCAAAGTTGTTCTTACTTTCAGTGCTCATCCTACCTCCAAGACAGGAAATGGATAGAACATTTATAAAAAGTAATTTATTTCCAAAGCATTCTCATGTGCATCAGTACTTGACTCTGCACATTTATAGGAAGAAGGATCAGCATACATTATCTCTACAGTATAGATGGAGAAACATGGAGAAATTAAGGAACAGAGAGTTTTTTCCCCCAGAGATCACTCATTTAGTTGTTAGGAGTTCCTATAAGTCTAAAGTCCAGATCTCCCAATTTCTAGTCCAGTCCTTTGTTAGCTGAAACTCTATTAAAAAGTGGAAGGATACTCATACAGGAGTGAGAGTCCTGGAACATTTAATTCCCTGAGCTTTAGTTTTTTCATCCAATGAGACAATATTTGGTGATTGCAAATATGTACATGGCAGTCAACTGTAGTTTTCTCTCTTTTTCTAGATTATAATAGTACATTTTCTGAAGATCCTAACAATTAAATGGCCTACAGTCATATTACTAAGAATAACTTGAATGCAGGATGCCAAGTCTTACCATTCACCACTCATTCCCTTCAGGATTCTGGTAATAGATAAGTACATATAAGAAAAAACTTTATAAACCTCCACAATATAGGGTTTCTCATAATGGCATGTGTACCCCATCATCACGCAGGAACATGCACTCTCAGAATTTCAATGACTGCATGTTCCAGGCTACCAAAACACATTTAGCCTCAGGTAAGTTTCACTTGAGATCTCCAAGCAACCCAATATACATACCTGTCACCTCACTCTCCATCAGAGGACAAAGCACCCTCGATTATCCATCATCATTTACCATCATGATGCTCTGTTAGCAGCCATTTTAAAGGTGGGCTGTGGATGAGGAAAATATTTGCCTTGCTTCTCATTGCCGCATTATAACTTTCTCTCCTACCTTCCTTCTCCAAAAGCCCAGTTCCTTTGAAGCATATTCCCATTTTTACACTTATTACCCCCTCTTTGTGCTCTTTAGATACCCCAGCCACTCTCCTTAATTTATTGCTGACTTTAGCATCTGCTTTACCATCTTAATGCCTGTCCCTACTTCCATTTGCATCTTTGGAAACTTCAACAATCACACAAATTATCCATCAAACGCCCTAGTTTCCATTCTTTGACCTCCTTAGCTCTAAGGGGAGAAGAAACAACATCCTCTAAAGGCCAATGTCAAGGCTTGTAGATTGGAGGGGAGAGGCTCAACCTCCACATCTAACTCCAAGTTACTGAGTCAAGCCTGGCTTTCTCACTCCAACTTCCTTGATTTCTGGACTATAATTCTCATAATGGCATTGAAATGGATGTAGACACAAGTTGAACAATCAAAGAAGGGTAGATCGAAGATGAAAAGAAAATTTCAAGAGTAAGTTTATGTTAAGTATGTTTTTGACTGACTTATGAACATTTTTATCTGCATTCGCTTATCAAGGGATGATATGACAGGTAGTATCAGAAGGCAAATACATGTGAAAGGAGAGCTTCTATTGAGATCCCATTTTAATCTATCTTCTTTCTCTTTTTGGACAAAATACACTTTGGACAAAAGGAGTTAATATATAAGGGAAAACAAAGAAGTAAGCTCTTTAAATAGTACATTGCATATGGAAAAAATAAAATCGTCAGAGCACCCTACTCCCCCTTGAAAGTTGACATGCCATTTCAGAGTTAGCTTGCTTTGTTTAATCGAGAATTTGCATCTTAGTAAAAGCTCACAAGCATGTAACCTGTGAGGGAATGGTTGCTATGACAACATGAATGAGCCTGTCCTATGACCAGAGATATCTTAAAGAGAAAATATGCTTGTGCTCTCACTTATTACCATGTTGGTCTCGGCTTTCTGGACAAGAAGAGCTTAAAAATATCACTCTAACAAGAGGGAAATATTTATTAATGGTCTCATAGGGAGCCATTTTAAACTTTGAATAAGAGGACAATTTTACAGCATTAAAAAAATATAAGTCTGCCTAAAACCCATTTACATAAAAAGTGTGTCGTTTTTTATAATGGACTGCTGCATAAAACTGGGTGCTGTTTTCTAACAAATAACATGTTGAATTTACCATTTGTCTACTTTTGACTCATATGTGTTTGTACAATCTTCCCCAGTAAATGCTTTTAAAGTCTTTTATTTCATAATTATTGGTAACTTTTCTTATGTCTTTCAATTAAACAGTAAATATTGATCAGGAACTATGTATTTAATACATGTTATGCCCGTTTACCACATGGGCTCTTCAAATAGCATAGCTTTTCAACTTACACTAAAATTGAGAAAAGTGAGGCTCTGAGAGTTTGGGTGAGTTTCCTGGGGTTACACAGTCGGAGTACTTTGAAACTCAATTGGATATAAAGGCAGTGCTTTTTCTTATCTATTTAATCTTTCCCCACCAAAACCACTCTCCATCCCCACTGAAGTATTCAGTAATATATGAGGTATCTAAAGGTATATATTGCAAAAAGGGCAAAAGAAAGTTCCTACCCTCAGGGAGTATTTAATCCAGTCAGATAAGATTTATAGTTCATTCAGAGATTATTTAATTGAATGATGAGTCTTGAGACCAGAACTCATGATTCAGATCAAACACTAACTTGCTGAATGTTCTTAGACAGGACGTGTATTATTGTTGTACTTTCGTTTCCAGGAACCACTACCTAATAAAATCTAAGTCACTAGTTAGATTTTTTTTTTTTTTTTAAATTACATTTTAGGTTTTGGGGTACATGTGAAGAACATACAATATTGTTGCATAGGTACACACGTGGCAGTGTAATTTGTTGCCTTCCTCCCCTTCACCTATATCTGGCATTTCTCCCCATGCTATCTCCCCACACCTCCCCCCCCCCCACTGTCCCTCCCCCCCCCACTGTCCCTCCCCTATTTCCCCCCAACATACCCCAGCGTTACCTCAAAAAAGTAGTGAGATATTTAACAAGGAGCTAAATGACTTTGTAACTCACAATTCTATGCTAAAAAAAATGGATGCAAAGTAGGATGTGGATTTTTTTATTATTTTTTAAAAATAAACTATTGAGAACAATGTGTTAAAATCTTAGATATGACTATGTACTTCTCTAGTTTTTCTTTTAGTTCTATTAATTTTTGCTTAATATATTTTAAAGCTATATATTGGTGAACACAAATTTTTGATGCCAGTATACTATGGGATTGACTTCTCTTTCATTCTGAACTATTTTTATCTCTAACAGTGATTCTTGCCTATAGTTTATTTTAAAATTTTTATAGCTATACTATCTTTCTTCAGTTAGTGTTTGCATGCTCCATCTTTTTCAAAAATCATTTTACTTTTAATAGTTCTGTGTCTATGTGAAGTGTATTTTTAATATTTCTGATAATTTTCTCTTTCTCGCTCTAGCTCCACCTTTCTTCCTAGCCCTAAAAATCTGTGTGGAAGAAATAATTCTGCCCTTTAGAGACTTTAACCTCTCTCCCCAAACTTCCTAAGGGGGAGACCAATTATATAATTTGTAATTGGAGTAGGATTCCTCCTAAGTACTGTAATATTGTGGAAAAATTTATCCTGCCTTTACATGTTTTTGGCCTTGCCTTCATCCTCCATTTCCCTAACTGTCTGCACAGCCCTATAATTCAGTAGATGTCCCAGGTCCCTGCCTGACACTAAAGCTCAACTAGCTTCTCTTGTCCCTAACAAAGCCTCTCTGTCTCGCCAAGCCTGGTCCTCCTCACACATCCAGAATTGGAAAATTCTCCAAGGGAAACACGTGTCATCTCACATTGAAGTAATTATCTCTCTCTGGACTTGTGGCTCATTTATTTCTTGATTCTTTATCTGTTCTTTGATGTTTTTAAAGTTTTTTTTAATTAAAATTATTTTGGACTTTTCCCAGTTGATATATTATGGCCTTAAGCTGCCACTACTAACCACGTGGTACACAGAAATGGAAATATACACACACAAAAAGTGAGCACCCAGTGTTAAAGAGCCGAACTTTAATCTATGGATGACTAGATCGCTGCTTCTCTATAGTGGCCCTCTGACCACCTGAAGTGCTTGTTAATAATAGTGTTTCCTATGCCTCCTTGCTATCTTATTGAGCAAGTGTTTTCTAAAGGATGACATATGTATTTTTCATGAACTTCTGAAATAATTCTTATGATATCCATGGGATCTGTATTACCAGCACACCACTGGACTATAAGTAAACTAAGAAGATGACCTTTTATTTGGTCTGTATATGCACAGTATTTTCCACAGCTCCAGACATGTGTAGCTCACACTTCCTGCTGGATCACCCCATACCATGCATTCTTCTAAGCTCTTCACTTGATTTAATTTACTTGAGATTCGTAACAACCCTATGAGATAGGTTCTATTATTATTCTCAATTTCCAGATTTAAAAAAACTGGGGAACAGAGAGAGTAACTTGCACAAGGCTTAGTGATTCAGTGGGAGAGAAGAAATATGATGTAACTGGCCAAAAAACTGTGAAAAAAATGTTTGACATCACTAATCATTAGAGAAATGCAAATCAAAACCACAATGAAATACCATCTCGCACCAGTCAGAATGGCTGTTATCAAAAAGTCAAAAAATAACAGATACTAGCAAGGCTGCATAGAAAAAGGAATGCTTATACACTGTTGCTGGAAATGTAAATTAGTTCAACCACTGTGTAAAACAGTTTAGAGATTTCTCAAAGAACTTGAAACAGAGCTAGCATTCAACCTAGCAATCCCATTACTGGGCATATACCTAAAAGAAAATAGATAATTATACCAGAAAGACACATGTACTTGTATGTTCATTGTCATGCTATTCACAGTGGCAAAGACATGGAATCAACTTAATTGCCCGTCAATGGTGGACTGAATAAAAAAATGTAGTACATATACATCATGGAATACTACTCAGCCATAAAAGAGAATGAATCGATGTCCTTTGCAGCAACATGAATAGAGCTGGAGGTTGTAACCCTTAATGAAATAATGTAGGAGCAGAAAACCAAATATTTCATGTTCTCATTCACAAGTGGGAGCTAACCATTGAACACACATGGACATAAACATGGAAATAACAGACACTGTGTACTGCTAGAGGGGTGAGAGAGGCAGAAGAGCATGGGTTGAAAAACTAACTCCTGAGTACAATATAACCATACAACAAACCTACATAGGTACCCACTATATCTAAAATAAAAGCTGAAAATTCTTTTTTTTTTATTAAGTTGTCTAGGGGCATCATTTGAACCATTTCAATAGAAAGTCTTTTGGAGTAAATATTGAATACATCTAATTCTGTAACTTCAACTATCTTTACACTACAACAACTCATATTTCTATCTCATACTCATTAAACCTTTCATCATATTTTTAAAATAATGAAAATACAGATATGAAGGTTGATTGAATTCAGGTTAGTGATGCTGTAAGAGCTTTCGTAAGAGACCATCATTTAATTAACACATCAGATAAGGCAATGAGACTTCTCATTTTTCCCATTAACTACAGAGCTATTTCCTGTGGTACCCTTACCCAGAGTCGATAGTCTACTGTCTAAAATACCCAGATACTTCTCCCATTATTTGAATGGCATGGTTATCAGAGGTCTATTCATCTTGTTCCCCTTATAGTTGTAATTGTTATTGTATATTACTTAATTTAGTCAAACTGATTTTCTATAAACCAATAAAATGAGTATGAAAAGAAGAAAGTTAACAAAAATTTTCTATAGAAACAACTATAAAAAATTGGGAGAAAATTGTCAAAATCCAGAAGATTAAGAATTCAAATTGCTTTCACTGATATCTTTAGTTTCTTGGTTCACTTTAAAGAAAAGAAAAGAAAAAAAATCTCAATGCATGATTTGTATCCTACCTAAAGGCACATATGTTTAGAAATGGCTTGGCCTTTTATCAATGTTTAGTGACTAACTATACTTTGTGCATTTTATGTTCAAGAAAATACATCTTAGCCAGCTTGAACTGCTGTAACAGAATACCATAGGTAGGGTAGTTTATAAAAAACACAAATTCTTTCTCACAGTCCAAGATCAAGGAGCCATCAGATTCAGTGTCTGATAAGAACTCTTGTTCATAGATGGCTATCTTCTCATTGTGTCCTCATCTGGTAAGGGATCTCTCTGGGGTCTCTTTTGTAAAAGCATTAATCCCGTTCATGAGGAATCTGCCCTCATGGCCTAATCACATACCAAAGGCTTCACCTCCTAATGCCATCAACTTGGGGTTAGGATGAATTTGTAGAGGTAGCAAAAGCATTCAATCTTAGCAATGTAGGTTTGTTAAATAATTGCTGCTTAAACCCAATTCAAGTGTTCACTCAAATGTCACCTTATCAGTGAGTACTTTCTGGACTGCCCAGACAAATCACAATCCCTGTCCTCCCCAGAACTCTTTATTCCTTTTAGTTTGCTTTGCTTAGTCCCTAACTCTTATCAATAAGTCACACTACCTATTCACATTTATTTGCTCATATTTTGTTGTTCATAGTATATTTCCTGTGGTAGGCAGAATACTGTTTCCCTGAAGAGATCCACATCCTAACTCTGCATCATGGGAATATGTTACCCCACATGGAAAAAGGGACTTGGCATTTGTGATTATGCTTAAGGACCTTGAGATGGGGAAATTATCCTACAGTGTCGTGGAGGGCCCAACTTAACATAGTCCTTCAAAGAATCTTTTCTAACTGAGATCAGAGTCAGAAAGAAATGTGGCAACAGAAGAATGATCAGAGAGATGCCAAGTTACTGGCTTTGAGTATAGAAGACAGGACCATGAGCCAAGGAATAGGAGCAGCTTCTAAAAAGTGGGAAAGGCAAGGAAACAGACTCTCCCTAGAGCTTCTAGAACAAAAGGCAGCTCTGCTGATTTTAGTCCATTGAGATCCATGTTGGACTTTTGACTTATAGAACTGTAAGATAATAAACTTGCATTATTTTAAGCCATTAAGGTTGTAGTCATTTGTTCCAGCAGCCACAAAAACTAATATACATGCCTTCACAAGGAATGAGTTCAATGAAGGCAATATTAGTGTTACATTATAGGCTTTACCACTAAAATTTATCACAGTCCTTCATATGTAGATACTATTCCACAAATATATGTTAAATTGATGAATGAATGAAGACACTGATAAACCAGTAAGTCACCTCCTCCTTCTAGATCTGATATCGTGGCATATGATATGTTACTACTGAAATAATACCAACAATCATACCACTTACTGAGTGCCTTTTCTTAGGCATTCATGTACACTAATTTCTTCACTTATGTATCACAACAAGTGTTAGGTATATTATCTCCACTTTCCACAGAAGCAGTCTGGAACTCAAAGTTGCACTCAAGTTGCACAAAGCAACTTGACTAGTTCTACTTGGCTAAAAGGCTGAAAGTCTTCCATTAAGACACTACTTGTAAGAATAATCAAATTGATCTTTCTAATTTATGATCAGTAAAGCAAAAGTTAATTAAAAGACAATCAAATGCAACATACACAAATGGCGGCCTTGAAATGTAAGAAGGGCCATTTATTTAATCAGTATATAACAAAGGCATTCACGTTCAAGGCCTCAGAGTTTGTGTACATGGTTGTGAAAGTGAAATAACATGTTCAATACTCTGATGATCTGAGAATCTCAAAGCATAGCAATTAGGCACCATGTCTAATTGGGTTTCCAATTAGAATTTCACATGTAAGTTAATTGACTTCACCTGCCCCTCACCCAAGAGGTCAGCTTCCACACATGTAAGCATAATCTTCCAGAGACTTTACATCCAAAGCAATGGCTACTGGTTGATTTCTCTGCTCTCAGCTGCACACCACACACAATGTGAAGCTCACTATCCCCTGAATTCAGCACACTCCTTTATACACCTGATTTTGCTGAGAGCACTTTATGTACCTAAAACACCCTTCCCTCCTACTAGCCAACTTCTCTGCATAAAAACCTCTACTTAGCTAAAGATACAATTGTATACTAGCAATATCCAAAATTTCATCATTAGAATGCTCTATTTGTGGCTTAAGACTTCCTGGCCATTCTAAAAATGTAAATCCTTCTGGGAGCAGCAATCTTTCCATTTTTACTGGTTTTATATACTATACCATGAATAAGTCTGAATATTTTTCCTGAGAAATAGAATATACTAGAATATAGAAGTTCAGGTGTCATGAAAAGTGCAGACGCTGGGATCTCAGAAGAACTGTTACAGACAACAAAGCTGGGTCCAGGCCAGGTAGCCTTGGTATTGGAATAAAATTGACAATTATTAGAGGGAATGAGAGAGAAAATCATTTTCTGTTCACCCATGTGATGAAGGTGTAGCTGAAGTAACATGAAATTTGCAGTCATATTTGGCTTTAGTGGTCATTTCAGCCATTTCCTGACTGTATGGCTATTGGTAAATTAACCTCTCTAAGCCTCAATTTCCTCATCTGCCAAATAAAGATATAATAGCTACTACACTGAATAAAATGATTAAACAGAACAAGATCATTGCCCTTGAGGATTTTACAGAGTCAAAACACACCTTTATGGATTAAAGAAACCTTGGAAACAACTCAAATTTCCTAAAAAGAAGGAATTGACTAATTCCTAGTAAATCTCTAAAGTGGATATCACACTGTAAGTTAAATGAGGCATCATTTAAATTGAAATAAAAAAATTTCAGTTAATGACATGAGATGTTCGCTATATTTTTTAAAAGCAGTTTAAAAAGAATACACATGATGTATTCCTATATTATAAATCACTGTATTTGCTACAACAAAATCTGGCACATAAAGATCACTAGTTGTTGAATAAATGGCTGATGGATGCATATATAAATGGAGAGCAAGAGAGAATGATCAAAATGTTCACCGTGATTACCACTTGGCAGTGCAATTTTGTCATAATTTACTTGTATTGTTGTTCTCATCTACATTTTCCAAACTGATTGTGTATGCACATATATACAAATACATACACATATCATCTTTAAAAGAATTAAACAATATTTTCAGTTGTCTTTAAAAGAAATTTAAAATTGTACTTAAATGAATTAGCAAGTTAGTACAATATTTTCAGTTAAACTCAGATAAATTAGCAAATCAAGAAGCACAAGGACAAAATTATGTCATAAATTTCCTTAGAAGGTCATAGAGAGTAGAGAATTTGCAGTTTGAGCTTCCAGCTCTAGATGAGAGGTTTTCAGTGAAATCTTTTGAGGCTTTCTCATGCTTAGAAAGTTGAGCAAGTACGTGGCATTGAGAGCCGAATCAGCCATAGAACGTAAGTTATCTTTTGATTTTCCTACTATACCTCATTTCTAAACTATGAATAAGTATTCAAACTACATCACAAAATTGTCTGAGAACCCAA
The DNA here is from genome assembly GCA_004027715.1 of Plecturocebus donacophilus. Classification (NCBI taxonomy): domain Eukaryota; kingdom Metazoa; phylum Chordata; class Mammalia; order Primates; family Pitheciidae; genus Plecturocebus; species Plecturocebus donacophilus. The sequence continues at coordinate 9,866 of PVKP010021106.1, read as the reverse complement.
GGAGAGAACACATTCATTCATTCACTCAACAAATACTAAATCCATGCTATTTATCTTATTTTATCATAGATCTAAACCAAAGTGCAAAAATGTCTGCCAACTTGAAGCTAACACTCCAAACTGAGGAGACAGACGACGAACATAATAAATAAGTAAAGTACAAAGTACATTATAAGATAATAAGTGTTATGGAGAAATGAAGAAGGGGGAAAGAAGTGATAAGTGATTAAAAAGGTGGAGTTGCAGAGTTGCAATTTTCAAAGAAAGTCCAAAAGAGGAGTCACTAAGGTGACATTAACAGAGCCTCAAATGAGGTGAAGAGGTTAATATCTACAGGTGAGTATCTAAAGGAAGAGCATTCTAAGCAGAGAAAACAGATATGGAAAATAACCTTTAAAATTGAAAAGTGATATGCAAATATATATAGAAATGTAGCACCTGAAGTAACATTTAAACCTAAATATATCAGCAAAGGCGTAAACCTGGATCTCAAACTGATTCAATAACCCACAATGTGTTCCAATAACCAGGTGTGCAGCTAGTTTCATGACAGAAACCCAGTCATCAATGACACCATATTTCTGATCCAGCTTTTTCCACCAAAACCTAATTATTATGGTCTCTCTGCATTTATTGTGTAAAACTCATTCTCCCTCTTTTGATGGAGATTTCAGCATTATATGTCCACACCTCTAAATGGGAGAAAGAATGTATCCAATGTATTCCAATAAATAACATCTTTTTTTTCCTTTAAATTTCAGGATACACGTGCAGAATGTGCAGGTTTGTTACATAGGTATATATGTGCCATGGTAGTTTGCTGCACTTATAAACCTGTCATCTAGGTTTTAAGCCCCACATGGATTAGGTATTCATCCTAATGCTTTCCCTCCCCTTGCCCCCCAGTCTCCCACAGGTCTCACTGTGTGATGTTCCCCTCCCTGTGTCCATGTGTTCTCATTGTTTAACTCCCACTTACAAGTGAGAGCATGTGGTGTTTAGTTTTCTGTTCCTGTGTTAGTTGGCCAAGAATGGTGGTCTCCAGTTTCATCCACGTCCCTGCAAAGGGCATGAACTCACTCTTTTTTATGACTGCATAGTATTCCATGGTGTATATGTGCCACATTTTCTTTATTCAGTCTATCATTGATGGGCATTTGGGTTGGTTCCAAGTCTTTGCTATTGTAAATAGTGTTGCAATGAACATACGTGTGCATGTGTCTTTAAAGTAGAATCATTTGTAAGCCTTTGCACACATACCCAGTAATGGGATTGCTGGGTCAAATGATATTTCTGTCCTAGATCCTTGAGGAATAATCATACTGTCTTCCACAATGATTGAACTAATTTACACTTCCACCAACAGTGAAAAAGCCTTCCTATCTCTCCACATCCTCTCCAGCATGTGTTGTTTCCTGACTTTTTAATGATCGCCATTCTAACTGGCATGAGATGGTACCTCATTGTGGTTTTGATTTGCATTTATCTAATGCCCAGTGATAATGAGCCTTTTTTCACGTTTCTTGGCCACATAAATGTGTTCTTTTGAGAAGTGTCTCTTCATATCCTTCACTCACTTTTTGGTGGGGTTGTTTTTCCTTTCTTGTAAGTTTGTTTAAGTTCCTTGTGGATACTGGACCTACATATCCAGTCAGATGTCAGATGGATAGACTGCAAAAAAGTTTCTTTCATTCTGTAAGTTGCCTATTCACTCTGATGATAGTTTCTTTTGCTGTGCAGAAACTCTTCAGTTTAATTAAATCCCATTTGTCAATTTAGCTTTTGTTGCCCTTGCTTTTGGTGTCTTAGTCATGAAGTCTTTGCCCATGCCTATGTCCTGAATGGTATTGCCTAGGTTTTCTTTTAGGATTTTTATGGTTTTAGGTTTTACATGTAAGTCTTTAATCCATCTTGAGTTGATGTGAGTATAAGATGTAGGGAAGTAGTCCAGTTTCAGTTTTCTGCATATGACCCACCAGTTTTCCCACTACCATTTATTAAACAGGGAATCCTTTCCCCATGGTTTATTTCTGTCAAGTTTTTCAAAGATCAGATGGCTGTAGATGTGTGGTGTTATTTCTGAGGCCTCAGTTCCATTCCATTTCTCTATATATCTGTTTTGGTACCAGTACCATACTGTTTTGGCTACTGTAGCCTTGTAGTATAGTTTGAAGTCAGATCGCATGATGCCTCCAGCTTTGTTGTCTTTGCTTAGGATTGCCTTGCCTATACAGGCTCTTTTTTGGTTCCATATGAAATTTAAAGTGGTTTTTTTCTAATTCTGCTAAGAGTCAATAGTAGCTTGATGGGGATAGCATTAAATCTATAAATTACATTGGACAGTATGGCCATTTTCAAGATATTGATTCTTCCTATGAAGAAACCCGGTCATCTATGACTCCATATTTCTGAAGAATCAATTCTTCCTATGAATAATAGATATGAGCATGAAATGTTTTTCCATTTGTTTGCATCCTCTCCTATTTTCTTGAATGGTGGTTTGTAGTTCTCCTTGAAGAGGTCCTTCATGTCCCTTGTAAGTTGTATTCCTAGGTATTTAATTGTCTTTTCAGCAATTATGAATGGAAGTTCACTCATGATTTGGCTCTCTGTTTGCATATTGTGTATTGGTGTATAGAAATGCTTGTGATTTTTGCACATTGATTTTGTATCATGAGACTATGCTGAAGTTGCTTACCAGTTTAAAGAGTTCTGGGGCTGAGATGATGGGGTTTTCTAAACAGATAATTACATCATCTGCAAACAGAGACAATTTGACTTCCTCTCTTCCTTTTTAAATATCCTTTATTTCTTGCCCTGGCCAGAACTTCCAATACTATGTTGAATAGGAGTGGTGAGAGAGGGCACCCTTGCCTTGTGCCAGTTTTCAGAGGGAATGCTTCCAGCTTTTGCCCTTTCGGTATGCTATTGGCAATGGGTTTGTCATAAATATTTCTTATTATTTTTAGATACGTTTCATCAATACCTAGTTTATTGAGAGTTTTTAGCATAAAGGGATGTTGAATTTTATCAAAGGTCTTTTATGCATATATTGAGATAATTATGTGTTTGTTGCCATTGGTTCTGTTTATGTGATGGATTGCATTTATTGATTTGTGTATGTTAAACCAGTCTTGCATCTGAGGGAAGAAGCTGACTTGATCATGGTGGATAAGATTTTTGATCTGTTGCTGGATTCTGTGTGCCAGTATTTTATTGAGGATTTTTGCATCAATGTTTATCAGGGATATTGGCCTGAAATGTGTGTGTGTGTGTGTGTGTGTGTATGTATGTGTGTCTGCCAGGTTTTGGTATCAGGATGATGCTGGACTCATAAAATGAGTTAGGGAGGCATCCCTCTTTTTCTATTGTTTAAAATAGTTTCAGAAGGAATGGTACCAGCTCCTCTTTGTACCTCTGGTATAAATTGTCTGTGAATCCATCTGGTCCTGGGCTTTTTTTTTGGGGGGGGGGGTTGATAGGCTATTAATTACTATCAATAAGCTATTAATAACTAATTCAGAACTTGTTATTAGCCTATTTAGAGGCTCAACTCCTTTTTGGTTTATTTTTGGGAGGATGTATGTGTCCAGGAATTTATTCATTTAGTCTAAATTTTCTAGTTTATTTGCAGAGAAGTGTTTTTAGTATTCTCTGATGGTAGTTTGTATTTCTGTGGGATCAGTGGTGATATCCCCCTTATCATATTTTTGTGTCTGGTTGATTCTTCTCTCTTTTCTTCTTTATTAGTCTGTCTAGTGGTCTATTTTGTTAATCTTTTCAAAAAACAAGCTCCTGGAATCACTGATTTTTTTTTTGAAGGGTTTTCTTTCTCTATCTCCTTGAGTTCTGTTCTGATCTTATTTATTGTCTTCTGCTATCTTTTGAATTTGTTTGCTCTTGCTTCTCTAGTTCTTTTAATTGTGATGTTAAGGTGTCAATTTTAGATTTTTCCAGCTTTCTGTTGTGGGCATTTGGTGCTATGAATTTCCCTCTAAACACTGCTTTAGCAATTTTAGAATAAGTGTGATGCGGTGCTGAGAAGAATATATATTCTGTTGATTTGGGGAGGAGAGTTCTGTAGATGTCTATTAGGTCTGCTTGTTCCAGAGCTGAGTTCAAGTCCTAAATATCCTTGTTACTCTGTCTACTATTGACAGTGGGGTGTTAAAGTCTCTTGCTATTATTGTGTGGGAGTCTAAGTCTCTTAGTAGGCCTCTAATAACTTGTTTTACAAGTCTGGGTGTTCCTGTATTGGGTGCATATATTTTTAGGATACTTAGCTCTTCTTGTTTCATTGAGTATCTTAGTGTTCTCCCTATTTTCTGAATTTGAATGTTGGTCTGTCTTGCTAGGTGGGGGAAGTGCTCCTGGATAATATCCTGACATCTGTTTTCAAACTTGATTCTATTTTCCCTGTCACTCTCATGTACACCAATCGATAATAGGTTTGGTCCTTTCACATAGTCCGGTATTTCTTGGAGGCTTTGTTCTTTCCTTTGCATTCTTTTTTTGCTAATCTTGTCTTCACTCCATATTTATGTAAGTTGATTTTCCATCTCTGATATCCTTTATTCTGCTTGATTGGTTCAGCTATTGAGACTTGTATATGCTTCATGAAGTTCTCATGCTGTGTTTTCAGCTCCATCAGGTCATTTATGTTCCCCTCTAAACTGGTTATTCTAGTTAGCAGCTTTATCAAGGTTCCTAGCTTCCTTGCATTGGGTTAGAAAATGCTCCTTTAGGTCAGAAGCGTTTGTTATTATCCACCTTCTGAAGCCTAATTCTATCAATTCATCACTCTCATTCTCTGTCCAGTTTTGCACCTTTGCTGGAGAAGAGTTGCAATCATTTGGAGGAAAAGAGGCTTTCTGGTTTTTGAAATTTTCAGCATTTTTGCTCTGTTTTTTTCTCATCTTTGTGTATTTATCTAACTTTGATCTTTGAGACAGATGATCGTTGGATGGAGTTTTTGTGTGAGAGTCATTGTTATTGATGTTGTTGTTTGTGCTGTTTGTAGATTTTCTTCTAACAGTCAGGCCCCTCTTCTGCAGGTCTGCTGCAGTTTGCTGGAGGTCCACCCTCCTGATCTTGTTTGCCCGAATATCACCCGTGGAGGCTACAGAATAGCAAAGACTGCTGTCTTCTCCTTCCTCTGGAAGCTCTGCCTGATGCCAGCCAGAGCTCTCCTGTATGAGGTTTCTGTCAATTCATGTTGGGAGGTCTCTTCCAGTCAGGAGGCACAGGGATCAAAGAACCTACTTGAGGAGTCAGTCTGTCCCTTAGTAGAGCTTCAGTGTTTTTCTGGGAGAATCTTCCTAGTCAGGATCAGCTGCTCTCTTCAGAACCAGAAGGCAGGAAAGTTTAAGTCTGCTTAAACTACATCCACAGTTGCCCCTTTCCCTAGATGCTCTGTCCCAGAGAGATGGGAGTTTTATCTGTAAGTCCCTTACTGGGGCTGCTTCTTTTCTTTCAGAGATGCCCTGCCCAGTGAGGGGGAATCTAGAGACGTAGCCTGGCCACAGTCTCTTTGCTGCAGTGTAGTGAATTCCACTTAGTCCAAACCTCCTGATCTCCTTAGCACCATTGGGAAAACCATCTACTAAAGCCTCAGTAATGATGGATGGCTCTCCTTCCGCCAAGCTCGATCATCCCAGGTCAACTTCAGACTGCTGTGCTGGCAGTGAGAATTTCAAACTAGTGGTTCTTAGGTTTCTTGGCTCCATGGGAGTGAGACCCACTGAGCGAAACCACTTGGCTCCCTGACTTCAGACCCCTTTCCAGGGGAGTGAGTGTTCCATCTTGCTGGGATTCCAGGTGCCACTGGGGTACAAAAAAAACCTCCTGCAACTAGCTTGGTGACTGCCTAAACTGCAGCATAATTTTGTGCTTGAAACCCAGAGCAGTATAGTCACATGAGAGAATCTCCTGATCTGCAGATGGCAAAAACCGTAGAAAAAGCATAATATCTGAGCCAGATAGCACAGTCCCTCATGGCTTTCTTTGGTTGGGGGAGGGATGTCCCCTGGCTCCTTGCACTTCCCAAGTGAAGCAATGCCCCACACTTCTTCTGCTCATCCTCCATGGGCTGTGCCCACTGTCTAACCTCTCCCAGTGAGAAGAACTAGGTACTTCAGTTGGAAATGCAGAAATCACCCACCTTCTTCACTGGTTTCACTGGGAGCTGCACACCACAGCGGTTCCTATTCACCCATCTTTCTAGATCCCGTATCTTCTTTTGGCATGAAAAACTTGTATAAGAATTAGACAGACAGCTACAATATTTAGTTCAAGCTTCTGGAATCATTTATTTTTTTGAAGGGTTTTCTGTGTCTCTATCTCCTTGAGTTCTGTTCTGATCTTATTTATTGTCTTCTGCTATCTTTTGAATTTGTTTGCTCTTGCTTCTCTAATTCTTTTAATTGTGATGTTAGGGTGTCAATTTTAGATTTTCGAAAATTTATTTATTTCCAAAGTTCCCTGGAAGCTAAGATATAAGACAGAGATAGCCACACCCTTGCTGCTTTAACCTCACTAAACATTAACATCTTCTAGGATTGAAGCATCAGTAAGCTCTGGGAAGGCTCATATCTCTGGTGAGTAACTACTTTCATTTTCTAGGAGTTAATATGGGCCAGCCAAAATACAACCTTCCATTTCAAAGATAAATGCCTCTGTGTGGAACAGTGAAAGTCCTCCATTTACTCTGGGGGGAAAAATTCTGTAGAATTGCATTTGGAGTCCCACTAAATTATCTCAAAAAATATATCCTTTCTAGTTTAGGAGGTATGTTTAACAGAGAAAAGACAGGAGAAAACATTTATTGAAGGTCCTACAAGTTGGGTGTGGCCCTTAATCCCCACAATAATTCTACAAAGATCTTGTTTGCCTGTCCCACTTCAGAGAAAGGAAATTAAGGCCCAAATAGATTTATGAATTGGGCCAAGGACAAGAAATAAATAGCAGACCAAGGTCTAAAAGACAAATTTCTTAGACTTCGGAATCCATGCTTTTCCTGCTACTCCAGTTTACATTTTGTTTAACTCCCAAAAACACAGTTCATTTGATATTACAGATGTCGTGCTCTCACTTCACAGCTTTCTGTCCTCAGGAAGACTCAGGCAGCATGTTCCTCTGTTATTGAACTTATCACACAACATTGTAATTAATTGTTTACATATCTGGCACTCCCAATAAACTCTGTACTTCTTACGAGTAAGAACAATATTGTTCTTACCCATATTTACATATTTTTCTTACCTCATATTTACGAATACCCTGGCATGTAATATACCCAAAAATATTTGAATTGTCAAACTAGCCAACAGTGTGTCTATAGAGAAGGTAAGACTACAAATCCATAGAATTTAGAAATAGCTATTAACACAACCATACTTACAGTCTGCCATGAATTCAGTTTATGAATCCTTAGATAAATTGTGGTTTATTCAATGGTTCAACAAAAATTTATTGAACAACTATCATTTTTTCAATTCCTGTATGAAACAATTGGTATATGCTTGGAAATTCAGAGAAAGGCAACATTTCTGCCCTCATTGAGCTTTAATTCTAGAGAGAGAATTAAGCAATAACAAATAAACAAATAAAAATAAATGCAGCTTGTGACAAAAAGGAGGAAGATAGCAGCTAATTTAGATAAAGTGAGCAAAAATGGCCCTTGTTATGAGATGGAAATTGAATTGAGTATAAGGTAAGGCAGTGCAAAGACTCTGGCTGGTAGGATGTTTGTGTCTTGTAGGAATTGTAAGGAAACAATAAAGCTGTAGCACAGTGAGTGAAGGGAAAGGGGTCTGAAATGAGGTTAGAGATATAGTCACACCCCAGACTATGCAAGACCATGGGAGGCCATGATAAGATTATGAATCTTATTGCTGTAACAACCATGTATCCACATGTTGGTAAGGGATAGCATGCTCACTGAGCAATCAGAAAAAGGTTGATAAAATTAATACGTGTCCAAAAGAAAAGGAAAAAATATCAAAAAATAATAAAATTGTGTTAAAAGATAAATAGATTTCAATAGATTCTTTTGTGGAACCTTTCTTCTTTGAGACCCTATGAAGTGAAAGGAATTCATCCATAGGAATATCTGAACACCAGGTAATTAACAGGAGTGGGCAGAGCATTGCATCAGGATAGATTGTGATTGCAGTGTCAAATAAGATCAGTGGACATTCAAAGCAGGTTAAAAAAATATTTTAAAAGGCACTGCAGTAGCACAGTAAAAATAGGGAGATATGTGTTTAAGAAAGTGGTTGGGAGAAAAATCATTTTTTTAATTCCCTCATTTCTATATAAAATTTATGTCAAAATGTAACTTCTCCAAGGCTTTCCATCAAAAACAGCATCAGGATGACCTTTATGAGTTTGATCTGGAGCCACGATGTCAAATATAGTACCACTAGTCATATGTGTCTACTTTATCTAAAATTAACTAAAACGTAAAATTTACTTCCTCATCCTGATGATTACCATTTTCAAGTGCTCAATAGCCGTTCATGTTTAGTGGCTACCATCTGGATAGCGCAAATCTATAGACAGACATATTTCCATCACTGTAGAAAGTTCTCTTGGTTAGTAATGATATTTGTAGATTTGATCCTGTCAATGTGCTATTAGCTGATTATTAGGTTGGCTTCTTTGTGTGGTTGCTTTATAGTAACACTGGACTGTGTGTTTAAGTGTGTTATTGTATTGGCTGGTAATGATCTTTCCTTTCTATATTTAATGCTCCTTTCAAGATCTCTTGTAAGGCAGCCTGGTAATGAATTCATCTGTGGTAATGAATTCCCCCAACATTTGCTTATCTGAAAAGGGTCGTATCTCTCCTTCACTTAGGAAGCTTAGTTTGGCTGCATGTAAAATTCTTCGTTGAAGATTTTTTTACTTCAAGAATGTTTAGTTTAACTTAGGCACCAGTCTCTTCTGGCTTCTAGGGTTTTGATTGAGATGTCTGCTGTTAGCCTGATGGTATTCACTTTGAAGGTGACCTGCCCTTTTTCTTTATCTGCCTTTAACATTCTTTCTTTCATTTTGACGTTGGAAAATCTCAGGATTATGTGTTTTGGGGATGATCTTGTGTAAAATTTTTCAGGAGTTCTCTGCATTTCCTAAATTTGACTGTTGGCCTCTCTAGCAAGATTCGTGAGGTTTTCATGGATGATATCCTGAAATATGTTTTCCAAGTCATTTGCTTTCTGCCCCCACTTTCATGGATGCCAGTAACTTGTAGATTTGGCCTCTATACATAGTCCCATACTCCTCAGAGGTTTTGTTCATTCCTTTTTATTATTTTTCCTTTATTTTTGTCTGCTGTATTTCAGAGAGCTAGTCTTCAAGTTCTGAGATTCCTTCCTTAGGTTGGTTTATTCTGCTGTTAATATTTGTGATTACATTGTGAAATTCTTGTATTGGATTATTCGGTTTTGTCAGACCTATTAGGTTTCTTTTTTAATATGGAGTATTTCATCCTTCAGCTCCTATATCACTTTTTTTCTTTATTGAGAAGGAATTTCACTCTGTTGCCCGGTTGAAGTGCAGTGGCGTGATCTCAACTCACTGCAACCTCCAACTCCCTGGTTCATGTGATTCTCCTGCCTCAGCCTCCCGAGTAGCTGGGAGTACAGGCATGAGCCACCACGCCCAGCTAATTTTTGTATTTTTAGTAGAGACGGGGTTTCACCATGTTGGCCAGGCTGGTCTTGAACTCCTGACCTCGTGATCTGCCCGTCTCGTTCTCCCAAAGTGCTGAGATTACAGGCATGAGTCACTGAGCCTGGCCTCCTGTATGACTTTATTGTGATTCTTATTTTCCTTGAATTGGGTTTTTTTTTTTTTTTTTTTTA
>PVKP010021105.1:20299-39816 GCA_004027715.1 Plecturocebus donacophilus | reverse complement strand
GGCCAGGGGTCTGGGGGTTTCCACCCGATCCAGAGAGGGCTGGCCAAGGTAGGCAGATCAGGAGTTTGAAACCAGCCTGGCCAACATGGTGAAACCCTGTCTCTACTAAAAATATTTTTTAAAATAGCTGGGCATGGTGGCGGGTGCCTGTAATCCCAGGTACTCGGGAGGCTGAGGCAGGAGAATCGCGTGAATCTGGGAAGTGGAGGTTGCAATGAGCTGAGATCATACCACTGCACTCCAGCCTGGGTGACAGAGTAACTCCATCTCAAAAAAAAAAAAAGTGCCTGTCAGTGACAATGCATCTGGGGGCCTCAGTCTCTGCATCTGCACACTGGGGCTACTGTGTCCTGCTGACCATGTCACAGGGTGGTGGGGAGGCCAGGAGGTGCTGCTGGGTGAACACATGCTGGGTCTGGGTACAGAGTGGGGACAGGCCGGGGCTACCTGGCTCTAGGACACTGCTGGGCACAGTGGGCACTTGCTACAGGTTGTCTCACCCAGCCTGGCAGTAAGAAGAGGCTGTAGAGTGTGGGAACGCAGGCCCTGGGCCCTACTCACCAGTCCTTAACCACGATGTCTGGCCTGTACGTGTCCAGTAGCTCCTTCCAGTAGCCCTTGGCCACAAGGTCCACCAGCTGGGACTTGAGGCACATCCTGGGGAGCAGAGTTGGGGGCTTGCGTGCCTGGGTGTGCTCTGCATGGCCCTCCCTCACCCAAGCCTCGGCAGCCTTGTGAATGTAGGGAGGTGGTCTGGGGACCTCGGGTATCCCTTGGCCACTGCAGGACAGGCACTGGCTGGGGCTGACTCTGGCTCCTACTCCAGTGCAGGCCCATGAGAAACCTAAGGAGGGAGTTTGACCCACTTGTGCCTGGGCGGTATCTGATCCCAGTCCAAAGGCCCAGTGTTCCAGGGCACTCTTGTAAACTCAAGTTCCTAGCTTAGGGACAGACAGCTGTAGACAGGCCTGGCTTAACCACCCCATGGACTCCTGGCTTGCCTCAGTGATCCCCATCCCCGCTGCCCATGAACAAAGTCACTGAGTTACTCCAGGAAGCAGTGACTCTGGGCCATCTCGAGCTTCACAGAGAGGCCTTCCCTGAGAAAGACTTTGCCTGAGACTTGGCAAAGGTGTCCTGACTGTCTGTCCCCTCCACGCAAGCCTGGTAGGTTCAGTTTGCCTTACTCGTAGGATGTGACAAAATACTTCTTGACTTTGGGGTCAGGAAAATCTGTCCCGTGGGCTCCAGGGAGGCTCTCCACCTTCCAGTAGTCGCCACCTTCGGTATCGATTTGCCATGCTAACATACCCTCTAGGAGGAACAGAAGTGGAGGTAAGACCCTTCACCTCCCCATCTGGTCCTGGGAGGGTGGGAAGGAGGGTGGTTGGGATTAGTGACCCTCTTGGCAGGCAGGACTTCCTCATGCTCAGTTCTCTGGGGCTGTGGACACCAAAGGGTTAATCAGCTTGTTCCTTCTCAGGGGCATTGTGTAGCCAAGGTCAGTGTCCTACCAGCCCAAGTGTACCCCAACTGCACCTTGGAGCACCCCTAAAAGCACCCCTCCAACACATTCCCACCTGTCCTCACCATATCAGCTCTGATCTGACACTACTGGGCAGCCTCCAAGCCCCTTGGAAGGGATACTCTGTCCCTCCCACTCAGTCCCAAACTGGCCTCACTCCTAACACGCAGCTGGAGAAAAGAATGTGTTACTTGGCTGGGTGCAGTGGCTCATGCCTGTAGTCCCAGCACTTTGGGAAGGCAAGGTGGGCAGATCACGAGGTCAAGAGATCGAGACCATCCTGACCAACATGATGAAACCTCGTCTCTATTAAAAAGAAAAAAAAAGAACTCAAAAATTAGCTGGGTGTGGTGGCACGTACCTGTAGTCCCAGCTACTCGGGAGGTTGAGGCAGGAGAACTGCTTGAATCTGGGAGGTGGAGGTTGCAGTGAGCTGAGATCGCACCACTGCATTCCAACCTGGCGATAGAACGAGACTCCGTCTCAAAAAAAAAAAAAAAGAATGCAAACCCTTCCTCACATCTGTGTTGCAGTGGAACTCTGGGAAGTACTCAAGTATCAGTTCTCAAAAAATTAAATTACAAGGGGCCTGTGAAAGTACTGTCTCAAAGACTAATGTGAGGTCGGACACAGTGGCTCATGCCTGTAATCCCAGCACTCTAGGAGGCCAAGGCAGGTGGATCGCTTGAACCCAGGAGTTCAAGACCAGCCTGGGGAACATAGCAAGGCCCTGTCTTTTTTTTATAAGTAAAAGATTTTAAAAAGGCTAACATGCGTTCATCCCAACACAGGCTGCTTATTTGACCCTGATGGCACCCCCCCGATGGGAGAGGCCCTTGGTTAACTATATAACTCAGATTGGAGGCCCTAGAGGACGGGTTTGTGGGTTTGTTGTTGGGTCATGGGAACCTAAGGTTCCCACAGAGCTCAGATGGCCTCTGCACAGGGCAAGAGTGCTAAGTGGAGGAACAGGTGCCCTCTGGGCTGGTGCTGTGGTAACATTCATGGGTGAACCTCCATTAGGTGGGCTCCGTGGGTTCAGGGGAGCAGTCACCCTCTTCACAATGGACTTAGAGAACCTTAGAAAACAATGGTGCTTCTCCACCGAGGCTGCCCAGGCAATCACCGGGGCACTTTTCAAATGGATCGCTCACTCCCACTCCAAACGCCCGCTATTCTCCAGGTGCTCTAGAGTCCCCAGTAGAAATCCAGGAGCTGGGCTGGCGCTGAACCGGCAGGGCTTGACTGAGCACTTCGGCTCGGGCAGGGCGGGCTGCAAGGCCAGCTCTGTCAGGTGGTGTTACGGAGAGCGAGCAGCTTAGCCTGGCAGCTTTGAGTGGAATCTGGGGCAGGCAGAGAGACTGAGTGGGGCACTGCCTATGGGGCCTCTGGGATTTGGGGCAGGGAGAGTTTGAGGCCTTTATCTGTCAGGACCACACCCTGGAAGCTGGGCAGTTGTACATCTTTGGGGAAGTCACTCATGTTGGAACCAAAGCTCCTCTTGGCATCTCCCAGGATCCTTTTTTTTTTTTTTTAAAGATAGAGTCTCGCTCTGTCACCTAGGCTGGAGTGCAGTGGTATGATCTTGGCTCACTGCAACCTCCACCTCCCAGGTTCAAGTGGGGCTCCTGCCTCAGCCTCCCAAGTGGTTGTGAGGCACCTACTATCATGCCCAGCTAATTTTTGTATTTTTAGTAAAGACGGGTTTTACCATGTTGGCCAAGCTGGTCTCGAACTCCTGACCTCAAGTGATCTGCCCACCTCAGCCTCCCAAAGTGCTGGGATTACAGGCGTGAGCCACTGCACCTTGTCTATTTGTTTTATTTTTTAATTATTTTTTTAGAGACAGGGTCTCGCTCTGTTGCTCAGGCTGGAATGCAGTGGCACAACCTTGGCTCACTGCAACCTGCACCTCCCAGGTTCAAGTGATTCTCCTGCCTCAGCCTCCCGAGGAGCTGAGATTGCAGGCGCCTGCCACCATGCCTGGCTAATTTTTTCATATTTTTGTAGAGGTGGGGTTTCACCATGTTGGCCCGGCTGGTCTCAAACGCCTGACCTCACTATCCACCCACCCCACCTCAGCCTCCCAGTGTGCTGGGATTACAGGCGTGAGCCACCGCGACCGGTGAAAAATGTTACAGGGCATGAAATGGGGGTGCTATGCTAGAGGTGAGAGTGCTGTTTTTAGATTGGGAGGACAGGACAGGTCTCTGAATTGAGACCTGAAGAATGAGAAGGAACCAGGGGAGGGAGGTGGGTGTTTAGGGTTAGAGAACATTCCAGGTAGTGTGGGAATTTTAAGTGCCAAGGCCCAAGGATGGGAAGGAACCCCCGCCCCGCCCCTACCCAGTCTCCACCCCGCCCCCATGCCACCTTCGGCGCACGGGTTGCACAGGAGGTTCCTCTGCAGGCTCCTTAAGAAGTAGCAGATCTTCCAGTCCTCCACGGGCTGGTCCCAGTCCTTGGTGATGAAGCCGTCTCGCAGACATTTGCGCTTCCAGAGGATCATGAGGTCGATGAGGTCCCGCCAGAGGCTGCAGACAGGGCGGCAGTTCAGCAGAAGCTGGCGGGCGGGCACGTGCGTGAACAGCTCCAGCAGGATGTTCTCTGGCAGCTCGTTAATGCTGGCCAGGGCTGCAGTGGGGTGGGGAGCATCCATGGCCTGTGGGGGGGGGCAGTAGTGGTTATGAGCCTGACCAGGGAGGTGGGCCCCCAGGCCCCAGGGAACCAGGCCAGGGACTCCTCTCTAACCCTGCATTAGCCAGGTATGGTGGCGCACTCCTGGAGTCCCAGCTACTTGGGAGGCTGAGGTAGAGGATCTCTTGAGCCTGGGAGTTCGAGGCTGCAGTGAACTATGGTCGTGCCACTGCACTCCTGCCTGGGCACCTGACCAAGACCCTGGCTCAAAAACACAAAACAAAAAACCCCACAAAGAGTATTTCTGAGGCTGAGGGTCCTTCCAGTAAACAGCTGGCCTTCAGTGGAAAGAGTAGTCATGGGACACACATTCAGAAAAGTGCAATAAAAATACGAAAGTCTTTAGAGACACATTTTTTAAAAGGCTCTTCCCCAGTTAAAAAAGATAGTTTAATTTGAAAGCCAGTGGACCGGGTACACTAAGATTTTGTGGAGGCCACACTTGTCTGCAAGTTCTGTGAGGGTTTGGTGATTGTTATTTTAATGCTCTGGATTCACTGTTAGAATATAAAATCTTTTTTTTTTTGAGATGGAGTCTTGCTCTGTCACCCAGGCTGGGGTACAGTGGCTCGATCTTGTCTCACTGCAACCTCGGCCTCCCAGGTTCAAGCGATTCTCCTGCCTCAGCCTCCTCAGTAGCTGGACTACAGGCGTGTACCACCATGCCTGGCTAATTTTTTGTATTTTTAGAAGAGACGGGGTTTCACAGTGTTAGCCAGGATGGTCTTGATCTCCTGACCTTGTGATCCGCCCACCTTGGCCTCCCAAAGTGCTGGGATTACAGGCGTGAGCCACCGCACCCAGCCAGAATATAAAACCATTTTTATATCCCAGACTCATTAATGTTCATTCAGTGGTGGACTAGCACTGAGAAACCACCGCCCTCTCCCCAGAAGCTCACTTTTGCCTGGAAGTCAGATGTGATGAAACAACCCAATGGGAAGCCCCCACAGCACCCGACTGGGCTGCCTTGGGTGTCAGGCCAGAGTCCACTTGGAGATTGCTGGAAAACAAACAGATAAAGGGTGCCTAAGAAGACTGCCTGGGTTCGAATCCTGACCTGCAGTGACTAGCTGGGAAGCTGTGAAAAGGAGGGGGTAACTGTCCCGACCCAGAGGGCCAGGAGGACCAAGTGAAGCACAGAGCTTCGGTCAGCATTGCTGCCAGCACAAACCTGCCCACAACACTGTCCTCCTCTGCCTCTGTACTGTACATGCGTTCTGGAAAACTTCAAGTAGTACCACAGCCCTGGCCTGAATCTGTTACCTGGGGGCACCTGGTTAGTCCCCTAACGGGATCCCAGGTTCTTGCCCCAGGTAGGTGGGGGTGGGCCAGCATTGAGGGCACTGCACTGTCATGGAGGTGGGCCTTGTCTGCTTACACATGGGGAGAGAACGTCTTCCACCTACAAGCAGGAAAACAGAAACTTGCTGGCCTCTTTTTTTTTGAGAGAGTTTTGCTCGTCACCAGGCTGGAGTGCAATGGTGCAATCTCAGCTCAGTACAACCTCTGCCTCCTGGGTTCAAGTGATTCTCCTGCCTCAGCCTCCCAAGTAGCTGCGATTACATGCACCCTCCACCACGCCCGGCTAATTTTTGTATTTTTAGTAGAGACAGGTTTCACCATGTTGGCCAGGCTGGTCTTCAACTCCTGACCTCAGGTGATCCACCCACCTCGGCCTTCTAAAGTGTAGGGATTACAGGCGTGAGCCACTGCACCCAGCCTTTTGCTGACCTCTTCTGATTTTCCACAGAGGCTTGGCTAAAGCAGCAGTTCAGTCTTCTTAAAGCTCCCATCCCAGAAAACAGGAGAGTGGGTGCATGCTGGCTCCTGGTCATGGAGGAACACTTTAGAATGGCAGAGAAAACAGGTGAGGTACTTGTGTCTCATGAAAAACACTTTGCAACCTTGGCAGTTCAGGGAGTTCCTGTCTCTATAAATAGTGAAAAAATTAGCTGGGCATAGTGGCGAGCGCCTGTGGTCCCAGCTGCTTGGGAGGCTACAGGGTGAGGATCTCCTGAGCCCAGGAGGTCAAGGCTGTGGCCCACAGGTGTGAGCCGCCGCACCTGGCCCCTCAGAGGTTTTTTAACTTAAGAGTCCATGAGGCCTGCTGAGGTCACACCCTAAGGAAGGAAGGAGCCCGCTAGCCTGTGAGCCATGATTGGGCCATGGCACTCCAGCCTGGGCAACAGAGCAAGACCGACTCAAAAAAAAAAAAAGGAAAAAAAATGCTTTGATGGAAAAAACCCAATGTGGTCAAGTCTTCTAAGTGTTGAGAAGCAACTGTAAGCATTTGAAAAAAAAAGTGAAACCTGTCAATTAAAAATGCTTGTAGTCTGGGCAACATAGTGAGTCTCTTGTTCCTAGAAAAAAGAAATTAGGCCAGGTGCCGAAATGGCTCATGCCTGTAATCCCAGCACTTTAGGAGGCTGAGGCAGATGGATCACAAGGTCATGAGTTCGAGACCTGCCTGGCCAATATGGTGAAACCCAGTCTCTACCAAAAATACAAAAATTAGCCGGACATGGTGGTGGGCGCCTATATTTCCAGCCACTCAGGAGGCTGAGGGAGGAGAATTGCTTAAACTCCAGAAACGGAGGTTGGAGTGAGCTGAGACCGTGCCACTGCACTCCAGCCTGGTGACAGTGTAAGACTCTGTCTCAAAAAAAAAAAAAAAAAAAATCAGCTACGCCTCGTCGCAAGAGCCTGTAGTCTCAGCTACTTAGGAGGCTGAGGTAGGAGGATTGCTTGAGACCAGGAAGCCGAGGCAGGAGGATTGCTTGAGACCAGGAAGCCGAGGCTGCAGTGAGCCCTCATCAGGCCACTGCACTTCAGCCTGGGTGATGGGGCAAGACTCTGCATAAAAAATATAAATAAAATAAATAAATGCTGGCAACTTCTAAAGGCACCGTCTAGTCTGTAGACCAAATAAAAGCCACTGGGCTCCAAGCTAGAGGTGTCTAGGCACCAATGGCTTTCCACCGTGGTGACCGAAGTCTGGTCTCTGGTTTAATCCGCATTTTGTTGCACCCTGGCCCGGGGCATTTTGCGGTGGGGAAGTCCATGCCAACCCTAGGAAGGCCCCTCACACCGACTGGGGTCCCCAAGTGCCTGGCCTGGAGTCCCATGCTCGCCTTCTCCGCGCCCACCCTCCCAGCAAGCCCTCGGGGCGCTCTTACTTCACCCGTTTCTCGGAAACAGAAACTGCGGCCGAGGAAAGGCAGGCGCCGGATTTCGCAGGCGCGTGGGAGCCTGGAGGTCTTCCTGACCGTTCTCCGAACCCGGCGCCGGCCTCGGGATGTGACTGGGAAGGCCGCAGCTGCAGAGCTTCCGCCTGGGTGGCCCCGGAGCCAGGCCCCCAGTCGGAGTCTGGGCCTAGCGGCCGGCGCCCCACCCCTCCGGCACCAGCCTCGCGGACCAGCACCCACGGGCTGCGCGGACACCCCGGTGCCGGCAACCCCAGCCCCCGGCTCGGACACAGCTGCGGAGTTCCGGGTCGGCCCGAACCTAAGGCCTCGGCCTCGGCGTAGTTGCGTCATGCGCTGCGCTCGGTTCCCACCCGAGTCCTGGACCCCACCCCGCCCGGCCCCGCACGCTTGCCGCGGGAAGACGAACCTGGGGTCCCCGGGGCTTGGACCCTGGCGGCGGCCTGCGTGTCCTGAAGCTCAGTCTCCCCCTCCAGGCGGCGGGCGGCTCAGCAACGGCACCCGCTTCCTCTCAGGGCAAGTCCCCGGACCGTACCGCAGCTCCCCCGACCCTCCCTGGAGGCGGGAGCTGAGCACTGGGCTCCAGCGGGCTCCTTCCTTCTCTAGGGCGTCACCTCCGTAGGCCGCAGAGATGCAAAGATAAAATAACCCCTCAGGGACCGGACGTGGTGACTCACACAGCGCTTTGGGAGGCATGGCAAAACCCCGTCTGTACAATAAATTAAAAAATTAGCAGGGCGTAGTGGCGCACGTCTGTAATCCCAGCTACTCCGGAGGCTGAGGTGGGAGAATCGCTTGAACCTGGGAGGCTGCAGTGAGCCGAGACTGCACCGCTGCACTCCTTGTCGCCTGGGCGACAAAGCAAGACCTTGCCTCAAAAAATAAAAAACCTCTGTGTTTTTGCCAGGATTACATTCATGAATTTCTCCCAACAGTCAACAAATATTTAGCAAGCACCTTGTTCAGGCACCCATCAAGGGTTGTGCAGGCTATGCACTACACAAGGGGATTGGCCCAGGCCGCATTAATTGCAGTCAGGGCTGCATCTTCTCCGTGGAAGGCCGTCCTTTTGCAGTTTGCCATGGGCTGGGGGCGGGGGACCTCACCCTGGCCCTTATCTAGCTCACCCTTGATTGAGATAACTAAATGTAAGGAGTACTTACTGACACCAGTATTAGTCCATGTTCACACTGACATAAGGAAATACCTGAGACTGGGTAATGTACAAAGGAAAGAGGTTTAATTGACACAGTTCCACATGGCTGGGGAAGCCTCAAGAAACTTACAATCATGGTGGAAAGTGAAGGGGAAGCAATGACCTTCTTCACATGGTGGCAGGAGGGAGCCGGGGAAACCGGAATGTGTAAAACCATCAGATCTTGTGAGAACTCAGTCACTATCATGAGAACATCAAGGGGAAACCGCCCCCATAATCCAATCACTTCCCACCAGGTCTCTCCCTAAACACCTGGAATTACCGTTCAAGGTAAAATTTGGGTGGGAACACAAAGCTTAACCATATCAAGCACCTACTGTGTGTCAGGCACCATTCTAAATGCTTTGGCTTCATCCAATGTAAAGTAAAGCTCTTGGCAAAGAGTAACACCAGGAGGTAGTGCCTGGGTGGCACTGTTGGTCTGGCACGAGGTGGACTCAAGGGCTGCCCAGAGATATCCACCCACCCCAACCCCAGCCTGTGGCTGGGCCTCCAGAGGAAGCCAGCAGTACTGGATGGCTGCGAGGTGAGACACTTGCAGCACACTGAGGGGTCTGTTCCATGAACCTGCTTCTGTGATGGCCTGATTCCTGAAATGTCAACCCCTTTGTACCTTAGACAGAAGCCACGCCACTGTACCATCTGCAGGTCCGGGCAGGACCACCTAAAGTCTGCCTTTCCTTCCAGAAACCACAGGGCACAGGTTAGGCTGGGCACACCTTTTATTTGGCTGCATGCAGTAGGGTGAGGTCAGGAGAACACGGCTATCCTTCCAACAGGACAAGAGGCGAGTTCCAAGGGTGGCCGAGTGGGATAGAGAGGTCCTGGGAGTGGCAGCTCTAGGCATGGGGTGGGGGCTAGGAATGCTCTCCAAGCCAGAGGGGGCCTGGCCTGGATCTGGGAGATGGACAGGTGATCCTTCGAAACCCCTACCGTGCTCATCCACGGCTCATGTGTCCGGCTGTCAGCATCAGGTCCTGTCCTGCTCCCCACCTGCCCTGGGACATCCTGTGCAGGATTACCTCAGTCCTCTGGGAACCTGACCCCCACCTGGTACCCATCTAGTTTCTGGGGCTTCATTGATAGTGAGGACAGTCCACACCCGACCTGGACCCCACCCCACCCTGGGTCTGCCCATCTCAGACCAGGCCTGCGCCTCTGAGCCAAAGCCACCTCTTCTGAGTAGGCAGGCAGAGCCAGAGACCTCGAGCAGCTGACTGGGCAGAGCAGGGCCCGTGAGCCCACCCTCCACTTCCCAGATCAGTCCGAGTTACATGGTCACCTCCCTGCACCTGCACAATGAGGGCAGCTGCAAGCTTGCCAGATGTGCTGCCTGTCCCTGCTCTGAGGGTCTTCAAGGAACACAGGGAGAATGGTCCCAGGAGGGGAAGGGAGAGCGATCCAGGCTGGCCTCCAAGCTCAACTCTCTGAAGGGCCCAGGGGAACACACTGCGCCTCCCACATCTCAGGTGCTCTGTCTCTGAAAGGGGCCCATGCAGGCTTCCCTGGCCATCATTCATCAAGAGGGCTACCCACACTGAGAGGCTCCACAAAGAAGAGGCAGCTGGGGGCAAGAGTGAAGTCAGAGGTCTGGGGATGCCTGGCCTCCACCTCCCCTTCCCAAGCCCAGCTCTTTTTTGACAGCGGTTGTTTACCAGTCAGGGTTCAGCAGATGGGGGCTCAGGGGGTGTCAGGGCAGCGGGGGCCCGATGGTGATGCTGCTGTTGGTGACCCTCGGGCCGTACCAGCCGGCCCAGTAGTGAGTGTCCACGCCGCCGTGCTGAAACCAGATGTAGCGGACGCCGGGCGGGTAGTTGGAGAACGTGTGGGAGACCTGGTGGGGCAGGTAGAGTGGGGAGAGAGGTCAAGGGAGCTGACTCGAGTTGGGTGTGGTGGCTCACACCTGGAATCCCAGTACTTTGGAAGGCGGAGGTGGGAGGATTGTTTGAGCCCAGGAGTTTGTGACCAGTCTGGTTGCAAACCAGAGATGGTGAGATACCATCTCTACAAAAAAAAAAAAAAAATTAGCCAGGCACGGTGGTGTGTGCCTGTAGTCCCAGGCAGGCTGAGGTAGCAGTACACATTGAGGCAGGAAGTCAAAGCTGCAGTGAGCTGTGATCACGCTACTGCACTCCAGCCTGGGCAACAGAGTGAGACCCTGTTTCTGAAATACAAAAGAAATTCAAAGAAAATGAGCCTTAAAAAAAAAAGGCGTTGGGAGGGGGAAGCTGACCCTGAGTGTGGCACTGCCTGTGGGGGTCAGGGGAACAAGGGGCTGAGTTCTTGGTGCTGGACCAGAATTCAGCAGAATGGAGTTCTAGCTCTAGCTCTGTGATGTTGAGCAGACCACTGCCTTTCCCCGTGCCTCAGTTTCTTCATCTGTAAAATGGAACAAAATCCTGCTGGTGTACTCCATGGGACTGTCGTTCATTCAGTCCAAAGAAATGGAAAGAGGCCGGGCTTGGTGGCTCACGCCTGTAATCCCAGCACATTGGGAGGCCGAGGCGGGTGGATCACGAGGTCAAGAGATCGAGACCATCCTGGTCAACATGGTGAAACCCCGTCTCTACTAAAAATACAAAAATTAGCTGGGCATGGTGGTGCATGCCTGTAGTCCCAGCTACTTGGGAGGCTGAGGCAGGAGAATTGCTTGAACCCAGGAGGCGGAGGTTGCAGTGAGCCGAGATAGCGCCATTGCACTCCAGCCTGGGTAACAAGAGCGAAACTCCGTCTCAAAAAAAAAGACATGGAAAGAAACTGCAGGCTGCCAAAGGATATCCAATACCCTCATCACAGGGCATGTATATCATTTAAGTTAAAATTAAGTAAAATTAGGTGAAATAAAAAAGGGACTCAGTTGCATTAGGAACTGGCTCTTCCTAACTGTCCAGGGGTCACACGTAGCTACTAGCTACCTTACTGGGTAGTGTAGCCACAGACCATTTCTATCACTACGGAAAGTTCTACTGGACAAGGCTGGGGTGGCAAATGATGGCCTGCAGGCCCACTGCCTGCTTTTATAAATAAAGTTTTACTGGAACACAGCCACGTCCATTTGTTTCCATGTTGTCTAGAGCTGTGGAGAGTTGAGTAGTTGTGACAGGCAGAGTGTGACCTGCAAAGTCTAAAATATTCATATCTGCCTTTTTAGGAAAGCATTTGCTAGGGCTGGGTACAGTGGCTCATGCCTGTAGTTCCAGCACTTTGGGAGGCTGAGGTGGGAGGATGCCTTGAGGTGAGGAGTTCGAGATCGGCCTGGGCAACAAAGCAAAACTCCATTTCTACAAAAAAATATTTTTTTTAATTAGCTGGGTGTGGTGGCAGGCACCTGCATTCCCAGCTACTCAGGAGGCTGAGGCAGGAAGATGGCTTGAGCCTAAGAGTTTGAGGCTGCAGTGAGCAATGAATGTGCCACTGCACTCCAGCTTGGGTGACAGAGACCCTGTCCCTAAAAATAAGTAAATTAAAACAAAGAAATTTGCTGACCCAAGTCTAGAAAACAATAATAATCAATATTAGTAATTACTAATTGTCAATCTTCCGGAATTTTTTTTTTTTTTGAGATGGAGTTTTGCTCTTGGTGCCCAGGCTGGAGTGCAGTGGTGCAATCTTGGCTCACCACAACCTCCGCCTCTGGGGTTCAAGCAATTCTCCTGCCTCTGCCTCCCGAGTAGCTGAGATTACAGGCATGTGCCATCACACCCGGCTAATTTTGTGTTTTTAGTAGAGACGGGGTTTCTCCATGTTGGCCAGGCTGGTCTCAAACTCCTGACCTCAGGCGATCTGGCCTCCTCAGCCTCCCAAAGTGTTGGGACTACAGGCGTGAGCCACCACACCTGGCCAACATTTTGAAATATTTTTTGGCTCTGGCTTCACCAGCATCATTTCATCATTTCTTTCAGAGCTCTATGAGGGAAGCACTATATACCCGTTTTATAGAAGCAGTGAGTGAAGCCCAGAGCATTAGAAGCACAGGTGAGAAAGCACAGTGCTTGGATCTGAACCTAGGCACATCTGACTGCAGCCTCAGCCTTGGATGATCTGCTTCTGCCCCTGCCTCCCAGACCCACGCACCTCCCTCCACTGGGCATCGCTCTTCTGCTGGATGGTCGCCGGGTCTGGCTGGAAGGTCCCCAGAGGCGCGTGAGCGGACGACAGGAGCTGAACGCACAGCTGGTACTTTGACCCGCAGTCTGGCCTGGCTGCGAACCTGCAGGGAGAGGGAAGGCCCATTAGGGCCTCGAAGATTGGGGGCAGGGCGGGGGTGGGGCGCCTGAGTGGCATGCCCCCCCCCAGACCCTCGCCCCAGGCACTCACCAGTCCTTGACCTCGATGTCCGGCCGTGTGTTATCCATCAGCTCCTCCCAATACCCTTCAGCCTTGAGGTCCACCACCTGGGACTTGAGGCAGGTGCTGGGGGCAGGCAGAGGGGTGGGAGGGGCTGGGGCCCACCACTAGGGCAGTGAGGGTCTAGGACTGCCCCTTCGTGGGGTAGGAGAGACCCCAGGATAAACGGATTTGGGCTTTCCCCGACCCCAAGTCCCCGAATCTTACTAATATGAAGTCACGAAGTATTTCTTGACCTTGTCATTGGGGAATTCCTTCCTCTGGTCTTTCGAGAGATCCTCCACCTTCCACTCATCACCTCCATTCACGTCCAGGCTCCAGAACTCAAACCCCTCTGGTGGAAAAGCAGAGCTCATACTGGAGTGAAGCCCCTCTGTGGCTGCCTTCTCGCAGTCCCCTTTCCTCCCTGCTCCTCTGCGTGCATCTTGCGGCTGCCCTCAAGCCCTGTGCTGTGGGACGCTGAGGATCACAGTGCCCACCGAATCTTAGGTGCTTCCTGTGTTGCAGGCACAGGGAGGTGATTTCCCTGGGGGCCCTGAGACACATGGTGATGCGAATGGCCAGACCCCTTCTGTGATGGAGAACGCTCTGATGTGGGCCAGCTAGACCTGGGTCTAATCCCAGCTTGACCAGTACTTGGCTGTGTGATCTTGGGCCAGTTGCTTTTCCTCTCTAAGCTTTGGTTGTCTCCTCTCTAAGCTGGAGTGAGAACAGGGGCTGGGAAGGTTTTTGGCAAAGTGCCAAAATATTTTAGGCCTGTGGGCTACATACTATCTCTACTGTATAGTTTTTTGTTGTTTCTTCTTTTTTTATAATCCTTTAAAAATGTAAAAATAATTTTTTTTTTTTTTTTTGAGATGGAGTTTCGCTCTTGTCACCTAGGCTGAAGTGCAATGGCGCAATCTCGGCTTGTCACAGCCTCTACCTCCTGGGTTCAAGCAATTCTCCTGCCTCAGCCTCCCGACTAGCTGGGGTTATAGGCGCCTGCTAATATACCATGCCTGGCTAATTTTTGTATTTTTAGTAGAGACAGGGTTTCACCATGTTGGCCAGGCTGGTCTTGAACTCCTGACCTCAGATGACCCGCCTGCCTTGGCCTCCCAAAGTGCTAGGATTACAGGCATGAGCCACTGTGCCCGGCATAAAACAATTCTTAATGCCTTAGCCAGATTTGGCTCATGCACAGCTTGGAGGAGTTGTTTTATTATCATTTTGCTCCAGAATTTGGTCATGTTGTGGAAAATGAGGTTCCCATCCCATCCCAGTGTCTACCCAACAACCCAGCAAGCAAGGAGCTGTAGAAGCCTTGCTTTACCTGCTGTAACATACTGCGAGGAAGGCTGGATCTCCCATTCTTCCACAAGCAAAACCCCTTTGGCCCTCTGGGACTGTGTCAGTAGGACCAACCCTGGAGCCTGGGAACAAATTATGGGTCTGACTTCCTGGCCTTGTGTCGTTTTTTTTTTTTCCGAGACAGAGTCTTGCTCTGTTGTCCAGACTGGAGTGCAGTGGCCCTGGCTGTGTCTTGAGAAGAATTCGTCCCAGTTGGTCAACATTCCCTTTCCTAGGAAAGGTCACTGAAGAAATAATCTTAAGAGTAGAATAAGAGGCTGGGCGCGGTGGCTCACATGTGCAATCCCAGCACTTAGTGGGGCGAAGGCAGGAGCATCACTTGAGGTCAGGAGTTTGAGACCAGCCTGGTCAACACGGTGAAACCCCGTCTCTACTAAGTATACACAAAATTAGTTGGGCGTGTTACAGGTGGGCACCTGTAATCCCAGCTGCTCAGGAGGCTGAGGCAGGAGAATCACTTGAACTCGGGAGGCAGAGGTTGCAGTGAGCCAAGATCAAGCCTTACATTACACTACAGCCTGGGCAACGGAGCAAGACTCTGTCTCAAAAAAAACAAAAAGAACAACAAAAAAAACCCCAAAATAATTAGCCAGGCGTAATGGCGCATGCCTGTAATCCCAGCTACTTGGGAGGCTGGGGCAGGAGAATTGCTTGAACCCAGGAGACAGAGGTTACAGTGAGCCAAGATTGCGCCACTGCACTCCAGCCTGGGTGACAGAGTGAAACTCCATCTCAAAAAAAGAGAGAGGAAAAAAAAATAGAATAAGAAATACCACTTTTGGCCTCAGTCTGCCCACCTGAAAAATGTGTGCACTATCAGTACCCACCTCTTCGGGCAACTGTGAGAAGAAAAAAGAGTTAAACCATCCAAGTACCCGGCTTATACTAAGTTCTCAATATATATTACTGGTATCATGACAGTGTGTGTACTGGGGGCATGCCAGACCCGGCCTGTATCCCACCTTCGGCGCACGGGTTGTGCAGGAGGTTCCTGTGCAGGCTTCGTAGGAAGTAGAAGATCTTCCAGTCGGCCACAGGCTGGTCCCAGTCCTCGGTGATGAAGCCCTCTCGCAGGCATTTGCGTTTCCAGAGGGTCACCAGGTCGATGAGGTCCCGCCAGAGGCTGCAGACCAGGCGGCAGTTCACAAGCAGCTGGCGGGCGGGCACGTGCGTGAACAGCTCCAGCAGGATGTTCTCCGGCAGCTCGTTGATGTTTCCCACGGCCATGGCTGGTGGCTTCTGGACACCCTCCTGTGGCTGTTGAAAAGCTATGCTGCAGGCCTCATCCCTCATCCCCGCTCTGCCCTTTATCTCAGGAGACTCATGGTGTCTC
Organism: Plecturocebus donacophilus; assembly: GCA_004027715.1. Classification (NCBI taxonomy): domain Eukaryota; kingdom Metazoa; phylum Chordata; class Mammalia; order Primates; family Pitheciidae; genus Plecturocebus; species Plecturocebus donacophilus. The sequence continues at coordinate 24,139 of PVKP010021105.1, read as the reverse complement.
TCCCAGCCTGTTTCCTTCTCTGTAAATGGGTGCTTTACCTCCAGGGGTCACTGGGGCCGTCCAAGGAGCTTGGGACACATCAGGTGCTCTAATAAAAGCCGAGCTGTGATTTTTTTTTCTCTGGCCTCCCACAAGAGGTGGAAGGCAGTGCCCAAGGTCAAACAAACATAAGGGTAGAGGGGGCAAGAGCCCAGATCTTCTGTGATTCCAGGGCCAGCCTTTTTCAGTAGGCCAGACAGTCATTAATGGGGATGTAATGCCGCAGCCCGGCAGAGCACCCCAGGCCTCCTGTGCCGTCACCATCCTCTCTCCCATCCTAAGAACGTGATGGGAGGAGGGTGCTAATTATCACTGCTTCTCGCCGAGGTCCAAAAGGCTGCAGCCATCTTCTCAAGATCTCAGAAGAAAAGACCTGCCTAGCTGGGAGTGGCAAGAGGGCCGGCGACAGGGAAAGGCCCTTTCTATCTTCCCACCCCCTCCCCGGCTCCTCCTGCCTCAAGTCCGCCAGCGCACCTGCAGCCTCCCCTTCCCACGCTGTGTTTTAAGATGTCCCCCTCCCCCAAAGCCTGGGCTCGGACGCCTGCACATCGGTGGCGACCCCAGCTCGGGTTCGCGGCCGCGTAGCGCAGCTCGGGCAAGCTCGGCGGCCTGCGCCTGGTCGGTGCCGGGCGTTCCTCGGCAACTGCGGCGCGACTGGGAACCCAGGAGCCCTCCCAGCAGCCCCCGCCCGGCCGCTCCCCCTCCCCAGCGCCCCCCGTGCCCCCTCCCGCCAGTCACCTGCGCTCGGCCGCCGCGGCACGATCCGCTGAGCCTCCCGGGCTTCACCAACTGGGCCTGCGCTCGCCAGGGAAGTTAGGCCCCGCCCCAGCCCGCCAGGCCCCGCCCCCCCGCGCTGCGCGGGGCCAGGGACGCGCCCCCGACCGTGGCGTAGGAAAATTACCTGGAGTGGGGGGTGGGGAGGAAAGCGCCTCCTACCCCCCGACTGCGTCTGGGCCACCCGCCCCGCACCCTCGGTCTGACCCAGCCTCTCCCTGCCTCCCCTCGCCGCCTCCTCCCAGCAGCCCTCCAGGAGCCAGCTGGGAGATGCCCCAAATCGGACCCCTCCCCAATTTAAAATAACCCAACTCCTGACCTTTCCCAGCCTCCTAGGTCCTCTGAGGAACCTGCAGCCCCGGGCCTCGGGCCGGCTGCTGGGACTGCGGGGCCGCCGGGCGCGGGCCCAGAGGCGGGGCGGGGCGGGGCGGGGGCCTTTAAGAGGCGCGGCCGCGGGGACCGACCCAGACGCGGATTGCGCCGGGACTCGCGGCTCCGGGACTCACGCAGCCAGGAGCGCTCCGGCTCCTCCTCTCGCGACCGCTCTCCGCAGCGATGGACGGAGACGGTGACCCAGGTAGCCGCCGCCTGGACCGCTCCCTGCGGCGGGGACGGGAGACGGGGTCGGCGGGCGAGCGCCGCACAGAGGGGCGTCAGAGAGCTAGGGGGCCCCCCAGACCCGGCGGGCAAACTTTCACGCCAGCAAAGTCCTAAAGGCGGTCTTCAGGGAGCACATCTCTCTGCTACCTCGGTCTGGCGGGAGGCCATGAGAGGCGACCGGCAGGGAGGGAGGACTCCTGGGTTCCATTTAGCCAGGAAGTAGCACCAGAGGACCCCCACATTCCCGCCCCTCAGCTTTGTGTCTGGCGGGCCCTGGGATGCGTCTGGGACGGAGGTTGCGAGCCTTTTCTTCCATCAGCTCTGCCATGTGCCAGCTCTGGCTGTGGGGCCGCCTGGATCCCCGTGGGTTCCTTGGGATCCCTGGCCTGGCTTCATCTATGCCTGCCTTCCTCCTGAGCTCTCCTGCCTGGAGGGGCTGCCCCTCCCCGGAGTGGTGAGATGCCCAGTGAGGACAGGGCGAGCGGTGAGGGAGCGTTGGGGGCAGCTCTGGCTGGTGCTCAGGGCCCTCCCAGACTGCCCAGTCATCCTCTCTGGCACCCAAGACCCCCCACCCCCATACCTCCAACTCCCTGCTGGGCCTGCTGAGTCAGGATGGGAACAAGACCTGCCTGCAGACAGCCACCACTCTTTCCTCATCAGGTTTAGCTGAGGATGGGCATTGCTTGGGGTAGGCGGTGGCAAACAGACTGATGGAAGCTCAGGCCCCCAAAACCACCTCCCACCTCCAACCGTGAAAATACCAGCGCCTGCAGCCCTTGCTCCCAATCCCTGGCCTTCTGGCCACACCCTCTGTTGGGCCCCAGAACTGGGTCCTGCTTTTTCCCAGGGCTCAGCTATTCCCTGGACTCTGGGGCCCAATCCAGGTGAGTGAATCAGCCTCACAGGCAGACAGCTTCCACGGGCCAGATAACTTTCCACCAGCTACAATGTGGGGAGTTGTGTGTGCAAGAGAGAGGGTGGGGGGAACTGTAATTGGATCTGGGGCCTCCAGTGCCAGGCCCCAGGGCCAGAAGAGGGGACTGGGTGAAGTGCACCTTTTCGGGGAGCATCAGGTGTCCACTGGGGCCAGGGCCGGGGAGGGGGAGGACTGGAGAGGTGAGGACACTGGACCTAGCTCCCCAGAGAGCTGAGGGCATTCGCATGGGCAGGTGATGTGGCTTCAGGCCTGGCCTTTTCCTCTGTCTTCCTGCTGTTCTGTGATGTGGTCTGGGAGAAGCCATTAAGCCCCGTTTGGTCTCCGTTTCCTCTTTGCCAAAGGGGCAGGTGTAAATCCTCACATCATAAAGATGTGGCCAAAAAAAAAAAAAAAAGCTAACAAGGAAGGAGAAGTGCTGTGTTCAATGAGGTTCACTCAGGGAGACTGATTGAGGACTCACTGTGTGCTCTGGGCTCTGAGAAAGCTCTCAAGGGCCTGACTGTGTGTTGGGCAGGGAGGAGAGGCTGCATGTGAGGAGGTTAGAGGCTGGTGGGCCTGGAGACTTGGGTCTGGGCCTTGCCACCTGTCCCCTTCCCCAGTGCCCGGACTGTGCCCACCACTGCCTTGGCTCTCTGGGGCCTAGCCCTCAGGAACTCTGAGTTCACAGATCTGAGAGCTGTGGTCTCCCTGATCACCCAGAGTGGCCCTGTCTTCTCCTCACTGGCTCTCCCTCATCCAGGCATCTGGGGCACTCGGTGTCCGTTTACTCAGGGCTGTGACAGCCCAGCTGAAGCCAACTGGGATCCAAGAGACAGTCCGGCTGCCGCCGTGACATCTGCCCACCTCTTTACAATGCAGAATGCCCGTGCCTCCCTCCTCAGGGGATTCGGACATCTGTCCTGTCTGTACCGCCTGGCACAATGATTACCCCCATTTTATAGATGAGAAAACTGAGGGCCAGGGAGGAGACGAGAAGAGGTGGAGAAAGTTTCCTTCCCCAAGCCCCTATGTCCTCTCCTTGCTTGATAGAATTTTTTTTAATGTGTCCCTCCTCATCCCCAAGTCATACAATAGCTGGGTCTCAGGCTCTGTTCTCCCTACCCTGAAGGCCTCAGGTCCCATTTCCCCTTCCCTAAATCCTGGCAATGTGTCCTTCAACAAGTCACTTCATCCCTGAGCCTGAGCATTTGCACCTACAAAGTCAAAATCCTGGCCTGGGTGTGGTGGAGCATGACTGTAATCCCAGCACTTTGGGAGGCTGAGGTAGGAGGATTGCTTGGGTCCAGGAGTTGGAGGCCAGCCTGGGCAACATAGGGAGACCCCATCTTTAAAAAAGAAAAGTTGGCTGGGTGCAGTGGCTCACTCCTGTAATCCTAGCACTTTGGGAGGCTGAGGAGGGTGGATCATCTGAGGTCAAGAGAGCGAACCATCTTGGCCAACATGGTGAAACCCCATCTCTACTAAAAATACAAAAAAAAAAAAAAGAATTA